>CM042173.1:982435-995507 GCA_023376005.1 Doryteuthis pealeii | reverse complement strand
AACTTCACAATGTGATCTATTAACTATTATTTGATATTACATTAAGTTGGGCTAATATGTAATTTAAGACTATGATAGATGGTTTTTAAAATGTTTTGTTTTAATGGGGCTACTATTTTAACATACTGGGCCAAACGCTTTGGGTTCGGCCAGATTACTGTAATGTAGAGAATCGCTTCACTTATGAAAATGAATTTGGTTGGGCATTTAAATGCACCCGAAAAGAGTTGATATGCCATAAAACAAAAATAACCCACCAACAACTAAATCAAGTTTGACACCTATAACTTGCTTATTTTCGAGATAAATAAGTAAGAACAGTTAGCATCGAGAAGTGATTGATATCGAGGTTACTATAATGTCTGGATTACTTGTATGAGTGCAGTGCGTATACGAGTCCAATAAGAATGCGAATTTAACCAATCTGAAGAATTGGCGGACGTATGAGCCCTTAAAAATCCCCTTATAGTCCCTCAAAATCACCAATTTCGTGAAAATTCTAGGTGTCGATTATATTAGCTATTCCGATAGATTTCGATGCATAGATTAAAATCGTACAAAAGAAATTGCTTTATGTTGGGAATTGACTGAGATATGAAGGTTCAAAAGATCCCCTTATAGTGCGTTAAAAAAGCTTTTAAAGGTTGGCATTTATAAGTTTATTTTGAAAATAGGGGCATTTTTTTTTGTAAAGTCGTCGGGGCAGCCTAATGTCGGTATCAGTAAGACAGTGGGGGAGTCTCTCCAGTTTTTACTAGCGCTATACCAAGGATATTATTTTTGCGTCTAAGGTGGAGCACCATACCTACCAACAGCTCATCACTTTACCACTCAGATCCCTGTGCTACTCATATGCTGAGTTGACGTTCTACAGTGGAAGCCATCACATGGGCACACCAGAGTAGGCCGTCCAGCAAAGACGTACATAGACCAACTCTGCGCGGATACTTGATGCTGCGCAGAGGACCTCCCAGGAGCAATGAATGATAGGGATGGTTTGCGAGAGATTGTCATGGATATCCGTACTACTAGCCCGACATGATGATGATGACTGAAGTAGCTAAACCGGTGTGTAAGTGCGGAGAGTTTACAAACGCAGTGGGTGTGCAAGGGCATTAAGTGTGAAATCTTGTGATTTTTACGAGTGCGCGAATGCAGTGAGTGTAAAAGCGTTGTACATCTGTAGGAGCCTTGATTATCGATTATCAGGGGCGCTGAGTGTATGAGTGGATGGTTAGTTGGTTTGATTTTACGGCATGTCAGCTCTTGTTGGGTTATTTTATACCGAAGACGTGGTAATTGCATTTAACTTAGCGCTAATATCCTTGGGGAAAGGTATGAATTCTACACTCCCTCCAGCTATGGGTAAATAGTATGGCAGACTGGGCTCTTTAACCTTGGTTAGGCAACCGGTATAGGAGAAGGAAAACTCTGAATTCAAACCTGTTAAACTCCGCTTAAGAAATTGACCTTGTGTCGGACCCTGCCATCATCAGGGTTGATGTGTTTATGTTCCAGTTTTTTCAAGTTAATAGTAGTGAGAGTAACTAGTAGTGGAACTCGTAGAAATTATATTAAGGGGTGTGGAGACTGGAAAGAGGAGAATTGGTAGGAAAAGTGTTATATATATTTACCAACCCCTCCGCATGAGCAGGATGTGACACAAGGTCAATTTCTCAAGCGGAGTAGCGCTAAATGAAAAGTGTTATAGGTATTTTAAAATGTGAGTTACTGCATTGCAAATTAATCTTATTTAAGGATGGTTTGTATTGTTTGATGTATAAAGCTACTAGTATTATATATACTAGCAAATATATGCACCCTCTGGGTGCAAGTATTTAAGTTTTAATATAATAAAATATCATGTTAAATTAGAAAGGCTAATGAAACTGAATAAGAATGCAGATAAAAAGATTTGGAACAGAGGGGGTATGATTGAAAAATAGAACAGCTTTGAAACTAACTCTTCCATCATTTTCCATTACTCCCGTCTTTCATTGGTAAATTTTCCTAATTTAACTATTTAGTTAAAATGGGAAGTAAAGAATACTATTACAGTTATTTCTTCTTGTTAATGGATTTCTTTTATGATTTATCCCCGAGATTTTTGCTCATATTCATTAGTATAAAACCAAACAATTAGAAATCAATAATACTAAGCATATATTTAATAAAATAAAATTTTTAATATCAATATGCAAATTAGCTTTCCAATTCCCACTGTAAACCGCTATTTTGTTGTATATATATATACAATTGCATGTTATTAGTATGTATATATGGTCAACAGTATTAATGATGTAAAATAATTTTATTAATAATTGATGTTTGAATAAAAATAAAATCATGGAGAATGTGATGTAAATAACAAAGGGAATTGTGACTTGAATAGTAATATAGTTTCGGTTACAGACATACAAACCCACAATCTCCATTATAATAAGATATACAAGTTTTTGTTGAACTGTACAGACAATTCTGACTCATTAGATTTATCTTTATTATTTGCTCTACTTAGGTATTGAGCACTTTTTACTTATTAGCTATTCTCCTAGCGGTTATATGAATATATATATATATATATATATATTATATATATATATATATATATATATATCTTATATACATATATATACATATAAATTGTTTATTCTTTTGGCCAAATACTGTAGCAATAGATTATTTTTTGTTGGTACGACTATCTTGGTCTTTTCTGTTTTTCAAAAATGTTTTTCTCCCCGGTTGATGTTTGGTAGTATATTTTTACAATCAAACTATTTGCTGGGTTTTTTCTCACCGCAAGGATTTACCAACACGCTTGGTATATTATATATATATATATATATAATATATATATATATACACTACACTTCTCTGATTGAGACATCCTTTGAAGAGACCGCTCACCAAGACATTAAGTAGAATAGCCCGCAGGAAAACAAGAATGAAAATGTATTGACGATATAGCAGAATACTTATTGTCCCGTTACCAGGCAACCGCTAACTATTTGCATTTCATAAAACACATTTTCTGATTGATTTTTATTTTTGTACTAATGTTTTTTGAAAAATGAAATAAAAACAAAGTTCTGAAAGGGAAATTAAGATATTCTTGTCTGCATTTGATAATATAGTTGTATATTTTAATGGGGGGAAGTTATTAAAAGTATACACAGTACAAGAACTTCATAGATATCTTTCACGCATATATATATATATATATATATATATATATATATATATTATATATATATGGAAAAACAAAACGTTCCAGAAAGATGAATTTATTTATTCTTCAGGACAATATAAGAGTAAAGAAAAATAGATTTTTGTTGTTGAAAAGGTGATGAATTTATTATGATTAAACGTTTCGGTTTATGTAAAACCTTCTTCAAGACAATATAAGAGAAAAAAACTGTTTTTTGTCGTTCAAAAGGTGATGAAATTATTATGATTAAACGTTTCGGTTTATGTAAAACCTTCTTCAGGACAATATAAGAGTAAAGAAAAAATAGATTTTTGTTGTTTCAAAGGTGATGAATTTATTATGAGTAAACGTTTCAGTTCATTTAAAACCTTCTTCAGGACAATATAAGAGAAAAAAAACTGTTTTTTGTTGTTGAAAAGGTGATGAATTTATTATGATTAAACGTTTCGGTTTATGTAAAACCTTCTTCAGGACAATATAAGAGTAAAGAAAAATAGATTTTTGTTGTTGAAAAGGTGATGAATTTATTATGATTAAACGTTTCGGTTTATGTAAAACCTTCTTCAGGACAATATAAGAGTAAAGAAAAATAGATTTTTGTTGTTGAAAAAGTGATGAATTTATTATGATTAAACGTTTCGGTTTATGTAAAACATTCTTCAGGACAATATAAGAGTAAAGAAAAATAGATTTTTGTTGTACAAAAGGTGATGAACTTATTATGATTAAACGTTTCGGTTTATGTAAAAATCTTCTTCAGGACAATATAAAAGTAAAGAAACATAGATTTTTGTTGTTCTAAAAGTGATGAATTTATTATGATTAAACGTTTCGGTTTATGTAAAACCTTCTTCAGGACAATATAAGAGAAAAAAACTGTTTTTTGTCGTTCAAAAGGTGATGAATTTATTATGCTTAAACGTTTCGGTTTATGTAAAACCTTCTTCAGGACAATATAAGAGAAGAATATAGATTTTTGTTGTTAAAAAGGTGATGAATTTATTATGATTAAACGTTTCGGTTTATTTAAAACCTTCTTCAGGACAATATAAGAGTAAAGAAAAATAGTTTTTTGTTGTTCAAAAGTGATGGATGTTTTTTTAAAGACTTGAGTTCGAAATGTGTAAGGATAAAAATGTTCATAACCGTTTATTTCCAACTGAGACTATAGAATACGCTGACTGCATTTCTGTATAGTGGGTGAAATCTCTCAGTAGATCCACCTTTAGCCTTGGTGGCGACCCGTGATGCTTAAGGATGGAATCATAATGGCTGAGCAGTCCATGAAATGCAACACTCCTCTTTGGCCCTCACTTAAGATATACGGGCAGTCGGAAAAGCCCCCCCCCAATAAATCGGCTGATCTTGTCAATCTCTAACACCTATATGTTTTCCCAACACTATTACTCTTATGGAAATCTCCAACATATATATATATATATATATATATATATATATATATATGCTAGAAGGGATGGAAGCGCGTGGTGTAATGGTTAAAGTCATGAGAAATGGACTCGTCGCCCCGAGTTCAAATCCTGGATGTGGTAATTGCATTTCACTTAGCGCTAATACCCTTGGGAAAGGTATGAATCCTACACTCCCTCCAGCTAAGCTATGGATCAATAGTAGGGCAGACTGGGCTATTTATCCTTGGTTAGGCGACCGGTCTAGGAGAAGGAAAACTCTGAATTCAAACCGGTTGAACTCCGCTAAAGAAATTGACCGTGTGTCACATCCTGCTCGTGTGGAGGGGTTGGTAAATATATATATATATATGCTAGAAGGCGGTTGCTGAAGGTCTTACAGTACTGGATATGATGTTAAACTGCATCTAGTGGTGAAGTTTTAATTTCGAAGCTCTGGGTAGGATGGAGTACCCCTTCATCGCCATCACTCCCAGGTCCACTCTAAACCCGGATTGATAGTACATCTTAGGGTCCCATCTATGCGTTTAATAGAAAAATATGTTTAATGGATGTGTTAACAAAATTGTGTTAAAAATTTGGACCATATGACTTTTGCGATCTCGTTTCATAGGACAATTTTTTTTTCATTTACACCGTGAACATCTGGTTGTTTGTTCGGGATTAGGGTTAGGAGTTAGTTTTATAATTAAAAAAAACCATCTAAAAACCGGATGTTGACGGTGTAAATGAAAAAAAAATGTTCTTATGAAACGAAATCGCAAAAGGGGTGCCTAAAGGTCATATGATCCAAAAATTTGAACACCATCAAAAATGAATAGGATAAAATGTCTTCGACATAAAATAACCCAAGAGTTGACATGAAGTAAAATCCAACCAACCAACCAACCTTTCCCAAGGGTATTAGCCCGAAAGTGAACTTAGTGCAACTAGGGGGACAGGATTAGAATACGCTGACTTCAGTGATGGGGCTTCTCTTCGGGAGATCTGGTTTGTTGGTTGGAGTTTACGGCCTGTCAACTCTTATTGGGTTATTTTATGCTGAAGACATTTTTTTTATTCTTTCCTCTTGGGTATTCAACTTTGTTTTGTTTAAAAAAAAATTGAATTTGAAAAGAAATTGTTACCATCAAAAAGGAATAAGACAAAACGTTTTCGGTATAAAATAACCCAACAAGAGATAACATGCCGTACAATCCAACCAACCAACCAACCTATGTCAAGATAGGTATCGCTTAACTAAGTAAATATATATATAATAGATGCTTGTTTTATCCCTGTGATAATTGGAATTATTTCGTCTAGTTATACCCAATTATTGCATAATACGACCATTTTCGTAAAGGATGATTAAATAACCCAGGAACTTAATCTCACAGATACAGAAGCTATTCATCACCATTACTCCCAGGTACACTCTGACCCGGAGTGGTTGTACCTATTAGGGTTCTATCTATGGGTTAAATAGAAAAAATAAGTTTAGATAAAAAATAAATAAATACCCATCAAGAATGGATAAAACAAAACGTTTTCGGCATAAAATAACCCAACAAGAGATGACATGCCGTACAACCCAACCAACCAACCAACCAACCATTTTGGGTCAGTTTGCTACGTTTTGTTTTTGTGTGTGATCATTTGTTTCGTCTCTATCTCCTCATAACCCAACACTTACTTGCTATTCTGTTGCGTCTTATCAATTTTCGCCTTGTTATAATTGGTCCTTATGGCGGTATTTTATGCTGCTATTAATAGAGATTAGGTTCTCTATTCTTCTTCTTCTTCTTCTTCTTCTTCTTCTTCTTCATCCCCTTCTTCTTCTTCTTCTTCTTCTTCTTCTCCTTCTTCTTCTTCTTCTCTTCTTCTTCTCTTCTTCTTCTTCTTCTTCTTCATCCCATTCTTCTTCTTTCTTCTTCTTCTTCTTCTTCTTCTTCTTCATCCCATTCTTCTTCTTCTTCTTCTTCTTCTTCTTCTTCTTATTATTATTATTATTATTAAACAGTATAGTTACCTGAAACCATATAATCGTATACAAATCATTAATATTAATTGGAATCGCTTAAAACCATATTCATGTTTTCTAACATTTGATCATGCTAGACAAATAATTGCAATGGAATATTGAAAATAGTTACGATCACAGTCAAAGAAATGAATCAGTCTTCCGCATTATATGATCTATAAGGAGTGGTAGTATATGTTAAGATCCCATCTATAGGTTTAGTAGAAAAATGTGTTTGAAAATTAAGTTAAAAACATTGATCACCATCAAAAAGGAATAAAATAAAATGTCTTCCGCATTATATGATCTATAAGGAGTGGTAGTATATGTTAAGATCCCATCTATAGGTTTAGTAGAAAAATGTGTTTGAAAATTGAGTTTAGAAAATTGAACACCATCGAAAAAGAATAAAATAAAATGTTTTCCGCATTAATTAACCCTACAAAAGCTGGCATGCTGTGAAATAAATAAACCAAGAGAAATACGATGGTACAGCTTTCTCTTTTTAAAAATGTGTTTCAGACGTTTCGTACAATAGAAAACTCGCTGGAATGAAGGAGTTGAATGACAATGGGAATTGTTTTGAAGAAAATGAACGTTTCATTCATTGTTCATGACCATCTTAGTAAATATATTTTCACAAAATTTCTTTTGAACACAGCTCGTTTTTGAAGAAAATTAACGTCTTTTTTCATTTTTTTTCTTTCTTGGTAAATGCATTCCCAGTTTCAAAACATTTTGTACATATCTCATATTTTGCAGAGAATTAACGTTTCATTCATTGTTCATTTCTGTCTTGGTAAATACAGCTTCAGCTTCGATACGATTTGAATAAACCTTGGATTTTGAAGAAAATGAACGTTTCATTCATTGTTCATTTCTGTCTTGATAAATACAGCTTCAGCCTCGATACGTTTCGAATAAAACTTGGATTTTGAAGAGAACGTTTCATTTATTGTTTATTTCTATCTCGGTAAATACAGCTTCAGCCTAGAGACGATTTGAATACACCTTGGATTTTGAAGAAAATGAACTTTTTTTTTCATAATTCATTTCTGTCTTGGTAAATACATTCACAGTTTCAAAACATTTTCAACATATCTCGTATTTTGAAGAAAATTAATGTTTCATTCATTGTTTATTTCTGTCTTGTTAAATACAGCTTCAGCCTGGATACGCTTCGAATATACCTTGGATTTTGAAGAAAATGAACTTTTTTTTCTTTCATTGTTCATTTCTGTTTTGGTAAATACAGGTTAAGTTTCGATACGTTTTGCACATATCTCGTATTTTGTAGAGAATTAACGTTTCATTCATTGTTCATTTGTGTCTTGGTAAATACAGCTTCAGCCTGGATACGATTTGAATACACCTTGGATTTGGAAAAAAATGAACGTTTTTTTGTTCATTGTTCATTTCTGTCTTGGTAAATACATTCCCTGTTTCAAAACATTTTGAACATATCTCGTATTTTGAAGAGAATTAACGTTTCATTCATTGTTCATATCTGTCTTGGTAAATACAGCTTTAGCCTCGATACGATTTGAATACACCTTGGATTTTGAAAAAAAAGAACTTTTTTTTTCATAATTCATTTCAGTCTTGGTAAATACAGGTTAAGTTTCGATACGTTTTGAGCACAACTCGGATCTTGAGAAAATGAACGTTTACATATCGTGCGATAATGGTTATCAAAATAGTCTCTCAAATCCGTTACTACTGAAAAGCGGGTTCGATCCTCGCTCGATGTCCCATATTTTCGAACTTGTGTCAACTCCTTTTTCGTTGTTCGTTTCTGTCTTGGTAAATGCAGCTTCAATCTCGATACTTTTTGAACACAGCTCGCCTTTTAACCAACGCTAATGCAACTCAATGAAAGATATAAGACTCCCTATTGATTTGTACAGAGCTCCATAATTGGAACCTCGCCACTAGATGCAGTTCAACGACATATAGCTGTATGGTATTTCTACTAATCTTGGTCCAAGCCTTCCTGGGAGTAATGATAATTAAGGGGTACTTCACACATTTTTACTATGAAAATGCATTGCCAATGAATTTTACTATGAAAATGCATTGGAAATGATTTTTACTATGAAAATGCATTGGAAATAATTTTTACTATGAAAATGCATTGGAAATGATTTTTACTATAAGAATGCATTGGAAATGAATTTTACTATGAAAATGCATTGGAAATGAATTTTACTATGAAATGCATTGGAAATGATTTTTACTATGAAAATGCATTGAAATGATTTTTTTACTATGAAATGCATTGCCAGTGATTTTTACTATGAAAATGCATCGGAAATGATTTTTTACTATGAAAATGCATTGGAAATGATTTTTACTATAAAAATGCATTGGAAATGATTTTACTATGAAATGCATTGGAAATTGAAATGAAATTTTTTTACTATGAAAATGCATGAAATGATTTTTACTATGAAAATGCATTGGAAATGATTTTTTACTATGAAAATGCATTGGAAACGATTTTTACTATGAAAATGCATTGGAACGATTTTACTATGAAAATGCAAACGATTTTTACTATGAAAATGCATTGGAAACGATTTTTACTATGAAAATGCACTAGAAATGATTTTTACTATGAAAATGCATTGGAAATGATTTTTACTATGAAAATGCATTGGAAATGATTTTTACTATGAAAATGCACTGGAAATGATTTTTACTATGAAAAATGCACTGAAATGATTTTTTACTATAAAAATGCATTGCCAATGATTTTACTATGAAAATGCACTGGAAATGATTTTTACTATGAAATTGCACTGGAAATGATTTTTTACTATGAAAATGCATTGGAAAATGATTTTTACTATGAAAATGCATTGGAAATGATTTTTACTATGAAAATGCACTGGAAATGATTTTTACTATGAAAATGCACTGGAAATGATTTTTACTATAAAAATGCATTGCCAATGATTTTTACTATGAAAATGCATTGCCAATGTTTTTACTATGAAAATGCATTAACAATGTTTTTTACTATGAAAATGCATTGGGAATATATCACGTGCAACCCGTTGTTTTTGTTTTTTTCATATCTGCTATCAAATGAAATAATTGTTAGATTATTTAGATAAATAGATTTATGCGTTTTCCTATCATTTCTGAGGCAAAATTTTGTTTTTTTCAGGGAACGGTGATTCATTTATTTATTTATGAACATGGGCTGATAATTTTCCCAGATCAACAATAATTTACTTTCTTATTTCATTTTCATTGTGTGTCTTCGCGATCGATTTTTATCACTTTCATTTGGAAGGCGTTGCGTGGAAAATATCTGGGATCGTTCATTTATTTATCAATCTTCTTCTTTCTTTTTTTCTTTTTTTCTTTCTTCTTCTTTTAAGACACATGCATACATGTTCAACTTTTTTCATTTTTCTTCTTCTTCTTCTTCTTCTTCTTTATTGTCACATTTCTTCTTCTTCTTCTTCTTCTTCTTCTTCTTCTTTGTCACATTTCTTCTTCTTCTTCTTCTTCTTCTTCTTCTTCTTTGTCACATTTCTTCTTCTTCTTCTTCTTCTTCTTTGTCACTTTCTTCTTCTTCTTCTTCTTCTTTATTGTCACATTTCTTCTTCTTCTTCTTCTTTATTGTCACATTCTTCTTCTTCTTCTTCTTTATTGTCACATTTCTTCTTCTTCTTCTTTATTGTCACATTTCTTCTTCTTCTTCTTCTTTTACTTCTTCTTCTTTATTGTCACATTTCTTCTTCTTCTTTTACTTCTTTTACTTCTTCTTCTTTATTGTCATGTTTCTTGTTGTTGTTGTTGTTGTTGGCATCCTTCCGTCTACGAGAGACGATGGAGTAGTGTCAAGGTTTTTGTTAACTTGAACTACATAGCCTGGGCGGGTTCGTATGGAGGATGAGCAGTTGCCCGTGCAGCAAATTCCCCCTCTCCACACTGCCGCTGTGAGCCAAAGGAAAGGTAAGGGACCAATGCAGTTTGGCAACGGTAGTGTCGCAGAAGTTAATGGGTAGCACTGGATTCAAGCATCACACCACCTTAGGGACTCCAGCTCCTGATTTATTTTCGGGATTTACTCCCCTAGCCTTTCCTTGAAGGCAACAGAGGTTCTGTGTCGGACTTCTCCTTGAGTTGATGGGTTGCCGACCAAGGCTAAAGAGCCCATTCAAACTATTAGCTACTTCTTTTGAGTTTTCCCATCAGCATTAGCTGATGTTCTTTCACTGGAGTCTGAGTGACAGCAAGTCTCCTCAGGTCTCCAGGACTCTTCTGAGTATTCTGTCAGATTGCAGCAGTTCGGTGTTCTGAATGGTTTCAATCCTTCCTCTGATTTCCAAAACTCTTTTTTAACCCCTTTATTATTATTATTATTATTATTATTATTATTATTATTATTATTATTACGACTAGCAGGACCACTGTATGTAAATTTAATTATCGCAACATTTGATATGTTTACTTTAGAGCTATTGCGAATTAGTTCAATATGTAAAAAATATAATAATTGTGCTTTAACTCTCATTCGCTCATTTTTTTTTCTTTCTTTCCATCTTTTCATTATGTTCGATTGGAACAGATTAGCGCTATCACTTCCGTGCGCTTACTTCCTTGCCCTATCTTTCCCTTATTCTTTTTCTTTCTTTCTTTCTTTCTTATTTTTCTTACTATATCTCATCTGTATTACATGCCCCTTTTCTTTCTAATGAAAACGGAATGGCCCATTATTTAGCTGTGGGGACGAAAGAATTTAGAATATCTGTGGATAAGCAACACCGGTTAATCAGGATTTACATTTTTGCATTTCATTTTGGACGATATCATTTTTAACTAAAGAAGAGAGAGAGAGAGAGAGTTAAATGAAGATTATTATACTTTTTAAATATTGAACTACATTGTAGTAGACTAATGCAAGAAAAACAAAGTCTTGTAGTTACTACAAGACTTTGTTTTTCTTTGATCAAAGATTTTATTAGTGCCCATCCTGATTCACCGCGCAGTTGAGCCAACCTCAGAACAATACGTCTGTTCTTTCTCAGATTTCCACCCATCAGTCTTGTTTGCCAAACCGTTGGGAACCGTTTCAAGGTCACCAACTTATCATTATTTGTTGCAATTTTTTGGATATAAGGCATGGGGTAAATGGTCACTTCTACTTATAGACTCGTTGACTAACACGTGACCCGAGAAAGATTCCTATTGTCCAATCACTGGCAGTGCTGCTGCTGCTGTATTAATAGAGGCCTGATTCTAAACTTATGTCATTGACACTCGGACCATCTTGGACGACGGACTTACAAAGAATACTATAACACAGGATATTTATTGGCTTGCTTACTTATTCACTACATCTGGAACTAAGGATGGCTGCCAGATACTTATCATTATTATTATCAAAAGTAAAACACTATAAGCGCACAGACAACAAAGAAGATAATGATACCAAATTTATAATAGGCAAATAGTCAATTTGATAGAGTAAACGATTCCTCTCACTAGAATATGAGAATCCAATAATTAAAAAGTCATTAGTTTCAACTCTGGTTGTTTTTAGAACATTACAAATCTGATACTTTCTTATTTTTACCTAAATTTACCAAAGCAAGTTATATATATATATATATATATATATATATATATATATATATATAAAGTAGAATTAAACAAAAGGCACATCTGTTTAACAATTTTATTTTTTATCTTTTCTAATTTTCTGGCCAACTTTTTAATGTTTGGGTGGAATTGGTGGATAAGTCCACCAAAGTTCAGTTCCCGAGTGCCATCATCAGGGGTGATGTATTCCAGTTATTTTTAAAAATTATATTAATATATGATGATGGCACTTCGAAGTGCCGAAAGTACTCGGGAACTGAACTTTGGTGGACTTATCCACCAATTCCACCCAAACATTAAAAAGTTGGCCAGAAAATTAGAAAAGATAAAAAATAAAATTGTTAAACAGGAGATGTGCCTTTTGTTTAATTCTACTTATATAAATGAAAGAATGCTCCCCAAATACATACATACATTATATATATATATATATATATATATATATATATATATATATATATATATATATATTGATATATATTGGTTAGAAGGTTGATTTAGAAGGCTATCACAATGCAGGTGTAAAATAATAATACGGTAACAATAGTGTTGTGTGTTAACCTGCATTTAATTCTTGAATTTTCGAGATAATATCTCTTTTTCAAAAGATCACTGGAACTGAAGCAGTCTAGTTATGACATTTCTTTTTAAATACAGGTTAACACACAACATCATTGTTACCGTATTATTATTTTTTCTTTACACCTGCATTGTGATAGCCTTCTAAATCAACCTCCTTACCAATATATACACAATGCTTCAAGCAAATTATAAAACTCTCTTATGTATATATATATATATATATGGTTTGACCAT
>CM042173.1:957435-979935 GCA_023376005.1 Doryteuthis pealeii | reverse complement strand
CTCGTCGATTTATTATATATATATATATATATATATATATATATGAAATGGACTCTCTCGTCGATTTATATATATATATATATATATATTATAATATATTATATATATAAAATGGACTCTCTCGTCGATTTAATATATGTATATATATATATATATATATATAAAATGGACTCTCTCGTCGATTATATATATATATATATATATATATATATATATATATATATAAATGGACTCTCTCGTCGATTTTCGACGCATGAGTGTTCATCTAGTGAACAACCAACACAGTGATTTGTTTATAGTGGTGAAGGCTTGTGTAGGACCATTCCACTCTTTTTGGCACAGTCGATAGGAAGGAATTGGTGCATCAAGGAATGCCAATCATCGACTGACCTTAGGAATGTTGAATTCAGAGTTATCCCTCTCATAGACTGGTTACCTACCCAAGGTTAAAGAGCCCAGTCTGCCCTACTATTTAACCCAATAGCTGGAGGGAGAATATATGGACTCACACCTTTCCCAAGGGTATTAGCGCTATGTGAAATGCCAACAGCTTCGTCTAGGAATTGAACTCGAACCGAGGAGTCCATTTTCCACGACTCTAACCACTAGCCCACGCCCCTCCATTTTATCTATTATAATGGAGATTGTGTGTTTCTGTCTGTAACCGAAACTATATTCCTACTCAAGTCACAATTCTCTTAGTTTATTTGTAGTCATGACAAATTAACAAAAGATCACAACGATTAATATAACTATTTTTTACTACAAGAAAATACCCTTCCTCAAATTATATCATAATCATTATTATCAACAGAATGATCTCTCTTATCAATTATAAAAATAACACACTTGCTTAAGCTCTTACTGTTTGCATCACCCAATCCTTGCACCCAATCGATGCCCTCAATTATATATATATATTAAATAATACAACAAAATAGCAGTTTTACAGTGTGAACGGGGAAGGCTTATATTTGCATATTAATATTATAAAAATTCGTAAATTTATAAGATAAATATTGTGTTAGAATTTATTGATATTTCATAATATGATTTGATTTTTTATTTTAATGTGAAATATATAAAAGCAAATAAATCTCTTCAATTGAATAATCTTAAAATGAAATCCATATTAACATAAGATAAAAATAACATTATTATAGTTTTCGTAGTGTCCTGTTACTTCACTCTTTGGTGATCAGTTTCACTAATTAAGCTTATATTTATAGATAGGACAAAGACATGAAAGACGAGAAGTGATGGAAGAGTAAGTTTCACTTGTTCCATTTGTATTATTTACTCTCTCTCTAGATATTTCAAAGCTTTGCTATTTATACCCCCTCTGTTTCAAATCTTTTATCTCAATGCTTATATTTAGTTTCAGTAGAGTGAGCCTCCTTTAACTAATAAATGTAATATAAGATCATGAATTTATCTCTATACTAATTTAATAATCTTAATAATACTTTGCACTTCACGGTGAAGAGTAAGTGAGCAATATATATTATTTTAGTGACATAAGGTATCTTAATATATTATCTCTCAATCTAAATTTAATTCTCTAATCCATGTAATGTAGTATCATGTTCTACTTTTTGTTCTATGTCCATTATCATTATTAGTTTAAAACTACAACCACTTAACTACAAATAAAGCATTCAATTAACAAAACAACCCCACACCCCCACATCCCATACGTGATTTAGATTTCTAAGTTAAGTCACATTCAAGACTAGAATTTTTCATCTCCGAATCTTAAATCCACCTTGACAGCATCTGATTTTTATGCTCCATAAGTAAAAACGACTTTATAGGTATAAATAATTACAATTCATACGTAATTAACCTAATGAACACTATAAATACAAAAACACCAAATGCTACAACCATCATGATCGAAATATAATAGCAAAGAATTTGAATAATAGAACATATCAATTTTGCCAACAAATCATAAAATAATAATGAATTGTTAGACTGTTCCTATTGTCATTCAATATAAATATATATAAATATATATATATAAAATAATCAATCTATAGATATATTTCAATTTTAATTAATTATTATTATATATATTCTTATAAGTGATAAGATTAAATCATGTATATTTGTATTTTTTTTTCTAGTAATATAAATATAATAGTATTATCGGCTAGGTTATTAGTACGTATTTTTCTTACGAGGCCCCCTCTCTCCTCTCTCTCTCTTCTCTCTCCTTATATATAATATATTATATTATATATATATTAATATTACTATGAGTAGAACATTCTACAAAGTTTAACTAGCACTCGCGAGTTTTTGGTTAGAATGGCTTTTTGCCGCCTCAGATAACTATGAGAAACTGGGAAGAACTAAGTGGCTGAGATGTGATGCTCTAGTACCTAATTCTATTGAATACATCTATTAAATTAATTAATAGGGCTCGTACCCCGAGACAAGAGCTTCAAATTTTATTATATTAATAATTTATCACAAAATTATTATAGGTACTGATCATTTATTCCAATTAAAACATTAAAAATACTAATGTATTAATTATGATATATATAATATTAATATTAGCAAATAAACCTTATATATAAAGATAAAGATAATATAGTTGCATAGAAATTAATAGATAGGATGTGAGTGGTGTAGTAGTATGTTTACACACGTATCAGTATATGTTAATTCGAGAATGTTTGAATAAAATTTACGCTTACTCATTTAGGATGATAGCTTTGGATAAGATAAGCTATATTCAATTCCATAAATTGAGGCTGAAAATATCAATGAATTATATACTGTCTGTGTTGTTTAATATCTACAACTTTCCTTCTATTTCTCAACCATATTTCTCTCTTTAATTATATAATATATTATATATATATATATATATAATATTAATTAACTATATATTATTATTATTATTATTANGAGAGAGGAGACTGCCTCGTGCAACACGGTGTGACGAGAGGGTGGCGGGCGTGAAAGACTTGCCGTATTCTCGAGGAAGCGGGCTAGCTTTGCCTGGCGTGTACGACTGACCTAGAGTCGAACCCGCTTCCCTCAGAATGTGAGAGCTGTGACGATCGGGAAGTAGGAAATGCATAGTGGTGTCGCGCCGTGCTGGCGAGTGTCGCACGTGCTACACGGACAATTATGAGTGAGGAGCCCGGATGTGGTGAATCGGGGTGTATTTAAAGGACTTTTCTCACAGACCAGGCAGAACGACTTGCAGTAGTATTTTGTTGTCGAGACGAGCGGGACAAAGAATAGTTTTTGATATTGGATTTTGGAGCGAGATAAACAGGATTTACATTTTTGCATTTCATCTTGTTGAGTTGGACTGTCGCTTGGAGCTTGAGTCAGACTTGACTATGACCCCCCCACACACACTGATTAGACAATCGGTTTAGGCAAAAAAAACTCTGAATTAAAACTCGTTAAACTTCGCTAAAATCATGGATACTTAGTATTTAAACGAGAAAGATGTTTGATTTATTCTTTCTTTCTTTGAGATGCGTAGCTGGAACAAGCAGCATAAATGGAGTGGAGGACGAAAGTAGTTGGAACAATATACAATACCTGCCGGCAGGCCATAGAAAAATCAGAAAAGAAGAATTAATACTCACCAGATTGTATAGGGCACACCCACATCACCCATCTCACCTTTTAAAAAGGGAGAACGCCCCAGTGTTCCCAACATGCAAAGTACATCTTACAACCAAACTTATCCTCCTAAGTTGTTACAGCCTCAAACACACAGAAGACATTTTAATTTTTCTAAAAAATTAAAAAAAATTAAAAAAAGGCAATCTTTTCAACAAGATATAATGTTACATAATCTATGCGGTTGCATAAGATTATTGTCAATCCCCTGTAATTCTGAAGGGATGACCCCTTTCATACTTATGTAAGGTAGTATAGAGATATGGTGGCGATCAGTGCAGTTGATGGCCCTGAAAGTGAGTGACGGCATTTGACCTTACTGTCACCTTGACTTCCGGGGATAAATCGTGGGAACCGGAAGGCATAGAAGAACCTGTTCCGGTTTAAGAATAGTAAGGAGCTTTAGTTTAGTTTTGCAGTGGACGTCAGACAGAGCAGTCGGCCATGATGCTCTGTCTAAAACTGTAACTCTGCATACGCGCGCTATGTTATGTCTGGGTTGGGATTTACCGAATAAAGTAACATTAAAAGAAAATCGAAGTCTTGTATTTACTAAAAACTAAAAATGACACAGGGCTTCTGATAAGGAGAAATCCCTAACAGAAACTAGACCCGAAATCCCAAAGTGAACACCAGACGCTAGACCAGACCAAGATAGAAGATAGAACCAAAGCCGGCCAGAAGAATAGATGTCCAGGATATAAGAAGTAAAGAAGTAAGAAAGGGTATACAACATTATATCGATTTGATACCGTGAAAACCTCAGTATTCAATAACAAACATAACCGAATATCTCCATAGAACCACTACTTTAAAGACTTAGACCCATAATAACCTTTCTGGCAATTAAATGACCCACAGAGATTGATATGCCGCTAAACAAAACCTCTTTAGGAATACAAACCCTGAAGACATTTTAAAGTTTGTAAAAAAAACAAAAAAAAACAAAAAACCTTTTCAACAAGATATAACAAAACATAACCGAACACCTTCATAGAACCACTACTTTAAATACTGAACCCCATAATAACCTTTTCTGGCATTAAATGACCCACAGAGGTTGATATGCCGCTAAACAAAACCTATTTAGGAATACAACCCTGAAGACATTTTAAAGTTTGTAAAAAAAAAAAAAAAAAAAAAAAAAAAAAAAACCTTTTCAACAAGATATAACAAAACATAACCGAACACCTTCATAGAACCACTACTTTAAATACTGAAACCATAATAACCTTTTCTGGCATTAAATGACCCACAGAGGTTGAATATGCCGCTAAACAAAACCTATTTAGGAATACAAACCCTGAAGACATTTTAAAGTTTGTAAAAAAACAAACAAAAAAAAATAAACAACCTTTTCAACAAGATATAACAAACATACCTTCATAGAAACACTACTTTAAATACTGAAACCCATAATAACCTTTTCTGGCAATCCACAGAGGTTGATATGCCGCTAAACAAAACCTATTTAGGAATACAAACCCTGAAGACATTTTAAAGTTTGTAAAAAAAACAAACAAACAAAAACAACCTTTTCAACAAGATATAACAAAACATAACCGAATATCTCCATAGAACCACTAATTTAAATACTGAAACCCATAATAATCTTTTCTGGCATTAAATGACCCCAGAGGTTGATATGCCGCTAAACAAAACCTCTTTAGGAATACAAACCCTGAAGACATTTTAAAGTTTGTAAAAAAAAAAACAAAACAAAAAAAAAACCTTTTCAACAAGATATAACAAAACATAACCGAATATCTCCATAGAACCACTAATTTAAATACTGAACCCATAATAACCTTTTTCTGACATTAAATGACCCACAGAGTTGATATGCCGCTAAACAAACCTATTTAGGAATACCCTGAAGACATTTTAAGTTTGTAAAAAAAAAAAACAAAAAAACAACCTTTTCAACAAAACATAACCGAATATCTCCATAGAACCACTACTTTAAATACTGAAATAATAATTTTCTGGCATTAAATGACCCACAGATTTGATATGCCGCTAAACAAAACCTATTTAGGAATACAAACCCTGAAGACATTTTAAAGTTTGTAAAAAAAACAAACAAA
The DNA here is from genome assembly GCA_023376005.1 of Doryteuthis pealeii. NCBI lineage: Eukaryota > Metazoa > Mollusca > Cephalopoda > Myopsida > Loliginidae > Doryteuthis > Doryteuthis pealeii. Next base: position 974,191 of record CM042173.1, on the reverse strand, counting down.
AAACAACCTTTTCAACAAGATATAACAAAACATAACCAAATATCTCCATAGAACCACTAATTTAAATACTGAAACCCATAATAACATTTTCTGGCATTAAATGACCCACAGAGGTTGATATGCCGTCAAACAAAACTCAAACTTAAAATACACGACCCCTATTGGCACTGGCTAGAATTACAACTTGTATTCCCACCCTCCTCCGGTAGTAATCCAACAATCTATTCATTAAAACGAATTGCCGTGATTTCAGAAGATTCTGTGGCAAGCATTAAATGTGTACGCATCCTGCGCATGCGTATTGATGTCCGCCTTAGTGGTTCAGTCAGTACAAATCAGGCTTTTTATTTCTCTTCGTTTCTTTTCTTGTCTTTTCTTTCATATAATAATCAGAAATTACCGCACCGACGAGAAAAGTGAACAGAACCAGACAAAGCGAGAAGTTGGTGAATCGAATTCAAGACTAAAGGTTTTGTCGACAGGAATATATACAAAAGCCAGTGTCAGTTCCTTTGTATTGTACAAAACCTGTCACGAAATAGTTTTTTTTTTAATAATTCAAACATATCTTAGAATATAGAATATATATATATACCTTTCATATTCTTTTACGGCATGACAACCCTTGTTGATTTATTTTATGCCGAAGACATTTTGTTTTATTCATTCTTGTTGGATATTTAATTTTTTTCAACCTCAGTTTGTTCAAAACTTCTCACGAAATCGTTTTTTTTTTTAAATTCAAACTTATCTTGTTTGGTTTGGTTTGGTTTGGTTCTGTTTTACGGCATATCAACCTCGGTGAGTCATTAAATGCAGTTAAAGGTTTGAAATAAAGTAATTCTTAATGGATACTCAATTTTTTTATAAATACATTTTTATATTTAACCTATATATGAAATTCCTAACAGGTACTACCACTCCAGGCCAGAGTGGACCAGGGAGTCATGGCAATAAGGAGTTACTCCACATTCTCCAGAGTTTCAGAATTGAAACTTTACCACTGGCTAACCAACGCCAGTCTGTCCAACTATTTACCCATAGCTGGAGGCAGAATAGTTGGATTCATACCTTTCCCAAAGGTATTAGCGCTATGTGAAATGCAAATAGCATTGTCTACGATTTTAACTCGTCTTGTGCCCATTTTCTACGACAGTAAACATTACACCAGCACCTCCATTCCACCAGCACGAAAAGAAGGGGAGGAACTAAAACATTGAACCAATGAGAGAGGGGGACGAAGACGTAAAAAAATTCAATAATTTATGCATCTCATAATTCCGACTTATCTTACATAGAGGTTGGGTGAGGTGTATGAAAATATGAAGATAAAATGACGAAGTGAAATGAAGAGGGAATAAGAGATCTTTGCGCAAAGAAAGAAAATAAATTCAAAAACAAAAACTACAACAAAACATATTCGATTTTGTTTGATGTCATAGCAATGAGAAGACCTTGAACAACATATCTTTTCCCAAAATATGTATCGACAATTATTTGCAATTCACTGAATAACTAGGATGGTCTTTTCATAAAAATCAATGGAAGTATTAGATGCCTATATTATATATATATATATATATATATATATATATATATAGTAAACGAAGAAAAACTCTAAACTTGCTTCATTACAATAATTTATTTCAACCGTATTAATACGGCATCTTCAGGTAATCACAAGAACATGTCATGTCAAGATATATAGTAAATGAAGAAAACTCTAAACTTTCTTCATTACAATAATTTATTTTAACCGTATTAATACGGCATCTTCAGGTAATCACAAGAACATGTCATGTCATGTTCTTGTGATTACCTGAAGATGCCGTATTAATACGGTTGAAATAAATTATTATAATTAAGCAAGTTTAGAGTTTTTCTTCATTTACTATATATCTTGCCCTGTCCTTTTACTCACTGGTATTAGGCACATTGAGCTCTCCGAATTGTCTACCTGCATCAGCTTAGTTAAACCACACATGGAAAGACCCTAACTACGGAAAAAAAACTATATATATATATATATATAATATATATATATATATATATATATCATCATCATCATCATCAGGTCACGCAGGCAACACGGATATCCATGACAATCTTTCGCCAACCTTCCCTATCATTCATTGCCCTTGGGAGGTCTTCTGTGTAGCAACCAGCATCCTCACATATTTAGTCAATGTAGGTCCTTGCTGGGCGGCCGACATTAGCATATCCATGTGTTGGCTTCCACAGGAGAACGTCACTTACGAGTTCGGCCTTGCTTCACCAACAGTGTCCTGCATGTCTAATCCGTCTGACTCGGATGGTCTGTGAGATGGGAGGCAGGTGGCCATACAGATACTTCCTTGTGGGGTGCTGTTTCCACGACTTGTTCAAGACTGCACGCAGCATTCTTGTGCAGCTCCCATCTAGCTTATTCTCAAGGCGCTTTGTTAGGGTCCAAGTGGTGCAGCCATACAGCATATATATATATATATATATATATATATATATATATAAACTACTCTATCTTTATATATATATTTATGTATATATACAGTCATCCACAGACACCATGTTTCGACGTTTCAGGTCTCTTCAGTGTGGCTAAACTCTGCAACTACTCCTAGCCGAGAGCGAAACCTGACATCGGTATATATTTTACGATCACCAGAGAGCTCAAGTCTGTAAACAATAAACGAGCCCTGCTTTATTACGCTAGCTATGAAAGTCAATTAACGTCACTCCTAGAGAGCTCTTCCGGGTTTTCGGAGCATATAATAGTAATCCGCTGACACTGTATTTCGACGTTTCACGTCTCTTCAGTGAGGCTAGACCCAGCAACTACTTCTAGCCGGGAGCGAAACCCGACTAACTTTTCATCAGTCCTGTTCCTTAACGTCTTGGACATCGGCAGCTGCCAGTAAGGAGCGGAGTTTTTACTGATAAATACATACATCGGTCTATATATTTTACGATGACCAGAGAGCTCAAGTCTATAAACAACTGACGTGCCTTACTTTATATATATATATATATATATATATATATATATATATATATATATATCCTAATCAAATTTTACGCATTTTGATATGAAATCAAATGCATTAATGCCAATTACATTAATGCATCTTTTTGGAAAAACAGTTTCTGAATGAATACATCGCTTTTTATTGTTACCGCCATTTCATTGTTGAACATTAGAGTTTGAATTTTGTTTAACGGCATATCAACCTCTGTGGCTCATTTAATGCCAGAAAGGTTTATATAGAATTTGTTTTTCATATGGGTTTCAGTCTTTAGAGTAAGGGTTTTATGGTGGTATAAGCCGTCGGCCCGATCAGCTAAAGGGCTCATTAAATATTCGAAAATGGCCGTCAAGATCGGATTCACTCCATCAATCATCGATTGCAGTGTTTTCTACACTTGCTAAAAGTCTGACCAAATGCCCACGTTGTGCTCTGATCTCAAACAACCAGAAATCTTCTAATCCCCTTGAGGTCCAGACTTAGCGTCTAATTCCAGTTTCTCAAGCCATAACCGGCTCACAGTGGTATTCGGTTATGTTTGGTCAGTTTTGGTGAAAGAGTTAGTTGGGTTAGATCTTGTTGAAAAGGTTGCTATTTTTAGAAAATTGAAGATGTCTTCTGGGTTGATATTTTTCAGGGTTTTTTTTAATAGATTTTTTGGCATAATAAATTTGAAATCGTAAATGTTTTTTGTTAATTTAATTATATCAACATAGTATTATAAAATCATAAACTAGAATGTAATGAATTTTGTGCTGTAATATTTTTTAATGTTTATTTTTTATAGATAACATTTTTTTGGCCTAATAAATTGTAAAATGTGAATATTTTTGTGAACTCATTAACATGATCGTATTTGAAGCACGCTCGTACCTCAAAACTTAGCTCGCAATTAAAAGCAAACAAATCGACCGAGTGACAGTTCGTAACTTAGAAAACTCGTAAGTTGGGACACTCGTAAGTCAAGGTATCATTGTATTTAAAAAGAAAAGAATAAGCAGAAAACATCTTAGTCAAAGTTTTGCTTGAAATATTCTACTCCTTTGAAAAATATTTCGTAACTTTTGTTTACGAAAAATTAACTAAATGAGCGAACTTACCATGAGTGAAATTATACTTAGTGACTTATCAGATTGGGAGGTCATATATATATATATATATATATTTTATAAAAAAGGAAGGTCCGCAAAATGTATTTTGTTCTCAGAAAAATTTTTTTTTATTCTTTTTGTTTTACATGTGCAACACGTGTTTCAGATCTTCTGGTATCTTCTTCAGGCTTTGGTTGATAATATGAAAATGAATTCTTACATGTATGTGTATATATATACATACACATGAGCACTTCACCCTCTCTTTCCCTTTTTTTATGGGGGTGGAATGGAATTTCATCTTTAACACTAGTCCCTCAAGCAGGTGTTCCTGCTTTTGGGTGGCTTACATAGACACATATACGTAGGCACACACATACACACACCCAAAAAGTATAAATTTAAGTAGAAAAACATAGAATGTCTTCGGAACAAAGAACAAAAAACAAATTACAAACACACACACACTTGATATATCAAATGAACATTTGATGAACTTTATCAAGACAACCCAATTAGAAAAGTAATAAAAATAAGAAAAGTTAAAAGCTATAAAAATTCAGCTAATGACTTTATTGGTAAGCCACCCAAAAGCAGGAACACCTGCTTGAGGGACTAGTGTTAAAGATGAAATTCCATTCCACCCCATAAAAAAAAAAAGGGAAAGAGAGGGTGAAGTGCTCATGTGTATGTATATATATACACATACATGTAAGAATTCATTTTCATATTATCAACCAAAGCCTGAAGAAGATACCAGAAGATCTGAAACACGTGTTGCACATGTAAAACAAAAGAATAAAAAATTTTTTTCTGAGAACAAAATACATTTTGCGGACCTTCCTTTTTTATAAAATATTGAATTTTCTCCCGTTGGAACCAGAACAACACTTTATATATATATATATATATATATATATATATATATATATATATATATATATATATATATATATATATATATATATATATATATATATAATGTGTGTGTGTGTGTGTGTAACTGACCATTTCAATCAGTTCCATCTCAGTCTTCTGGCTTGTTATTTTTGAAGAGGTCTCTTTGCGGGTTTGTCTGAGACTGTTGCAGTCTATGAGGATGTGTTTAACACTAAGTAGTACCTTGCATGTTGAGAATACTGGGACATCCTCTCTTTTTAAAAGGTGAGAATGGGTGATGTGGGTAACAATTATATATAAAAAATATCTGTTATTAGAGAAATATTATTCTATTTCATTATTTCAGTTCGGAAAATAAGGCAAGGTTTCTTCTTGTGATGTCACTTATAAATTTCCTAGGAAAATAATGGATACTAAAAGGACCTGTGTATATACCACAGTATGATAATGTAATTATTACAAGGTTTGATCTATTTACTTAAGAGCTTGATTTGATTTGTTCTTGTTTTACGGCATATCAACCTTAATGGGTCATTAAATGCCGATTACGTTTTTGAAATGAATTGGTGATAATGTTTAATTTTCTAAAGGTTTTTTTTTGACATATTTTTTGTGAATGAAACTTTTAGATGATTTTTTTTAACATATATTTTTGTGTTTTCATTTTTTTTTGGAAGATTTTTATATTTTGTTGTAGATGTGTGCTTCTTTTATGTATCCAAGTAGTTTTTCTGGGTTTATTTGGTAGAATATTTGTTTTAGATTTGTTGTTTGGTAGTATTTTTTTCGTATTTGTTTTAGGTTGCTACATTCTGTTAATATGTGTTTGATTGTGTAGGGTTTTTGGCATGGTATGCAATATGGGGCTGCTTCTTTTTTTGAGGAGGTATGCATGGGTAATGTATGAGTGTCCGATTCTTAGTCTGGATAATATTACTTCTTCTTTTCTGGATATTTTGGTTTGATTTCTATTGTAATTTAATTCAATATGTCAGACGTATAATAATCTTGATTCAATTCTCTCACTTTAACTCTTTTTTCGTTCTTTCCTTCTTTTCCTCATTCCATTACGTTCGATTGAAACAGATTAGTGATATCGCTTTTGTGCTCTAATCCCCCCTCCCTCTATTTTCGCTACTTCCTTTCTTTAGAATAAAAACGGAAGGGTCCATTATTTAGCGAGGTGACGTGACGACACTCATAAGAAATAACAATTCGGCGCATAAGCAACACCAGATAATTGTTATTTACATTTTTGCATTTCATCTTGGACGATTTGGACGGTCTCATTTTTAATCAGAAGGTGGTGCAAGATGAAAACGGTCGGAAGATTAAAGAATAAACGTATTAATATAAAGTAAAGTAGTAAAGTCGTCGGGGTGGCCTAGAGTCAGTATCAGACAAACGGCGGGGGAGTCTATCTCCTTTTCCCTAGCCCTAGGCCAAGGAGATTGTTTTCTGTCTGAGGTGGAGCCCCACACATACCATCAGCTCCTTACCTTGCCACAACAGTTGGCGAGGAGCCAGTATCGAACCAGGAACCTTGTTGTTCCCAAGTGGACGCTTTACCGACTAAACTAAACCAGATAACAATCTATCATAATTTATTAATCCAATTATTCAAATGGAAGATTTTGATTATTCCGTTCTGCTGACCTTGCCTATTCTCATAGAATTTTGAAGAAAAAACATTGATTATAATTGAATCGTCTTTTTTTCCCCTTCTTCTTCTTCTTCTTCTTCTTCTTCTTCTTCTTCTTCTTCTTCTTCTTCTTATTATTATTATTATTATTATTATTATTATTATTATTATTATTATTATTATTGTGTTGTATTTTTAAAATATCATGCAGTGTACATAAGATAAAAGAAGTACACCCACACCCACATAATAATATACATATATATATATATATATATTATACATATATTATATATATGCATATGTATATATGTATATACTATATATACATTATACATATATATATATACATATATACATATGTATGTATATATACATATATATATATATATATATATATATATATATATATATATATATATATGCACATATATTTATATGCATACACCTAGGTACATAGACACATTTACACTTTCATATACATGTATATTTATATACACATACAAACTGTCACACACACGCACACACATATATATATACGTATATATATATACACATAGATACATACTCTCTCTCACACACACACACACATATTTATATGTATGTATACATACGGATACACATATTTATATGTATGCATGTATACATAGGTATACACATATTTAATGTATATATATATATACATATAGATATGTATACATATATATATACACGTACATATATATACATATGGATACATATATATATATGCACACATATTCATATACATACACCAAGATACATATACACATTTACACTTGCATATACATGTATATTTATATACACATACAACACTCTGTCTCTCTCTCTCTCACACACACACACACTTATATATATATATATACGTATATATATACACATAGATACATACTCTCTCTCTCTCACATATACATATATATATAAAGATAAACCTAATGAGTCAGATAAACCTACTTAAAGTTTCGCTTAGTTCTCTTCAGGGCTAAGATCCGACTAAAGAGATTTGGAGCAAACTCATATTTATACAAACCTAACTCCTAGGCATATTTTTACAATCAAACTATTTGCTGGTTTTTTTCTCTCCGCGAGGATTTACCAACAAGTTTGGTATATTAAATTATATAATATATATATATATATATATATATATATATATATATATATAATCGCACTTTACTTTCATTAATAATTGCACGGATAACGGGTACTGACATTATCTTTCTATTTTCAATTCATTTCTATTATAAAATACTTCAATTTATTCATACATTATCTATACTAGCAAAATAAAAAACGCCCTCTGGGCGACGTAAAATAAATATTGCCTGAGGTGATGGGAGTTGGAAATTTAATATCAGAGAGTTTGTATCATAAGTAAAGTAAAATCATCAAATTTATTAAAGGAGTATAAAATAAAATAAATTTATTAAAGGAGTAAAAAAAAAAAAATTGAAATGGAAACTTAGTTCTGATAACTTTAAATATATATTAAAATAAAAAAAAACTATATATAGATAGATAATACCAGGTATGTATTTATTAAAACTTGTTTTAAAAAACCAATGAGGACTGTCTAACATTGCATGCTCAAATTTTGAGTGTATTCTATTTATGACGATTTTGGGTAATGTGACGTAAGCAGTGATGTAGTTTTTGTTACAGACAAAAACCGGAAGCGAATCTCCATTATTAATAGATATCAAATGATGAGCCTCACCATTTGATATAGATTAGTGTCATACCCAAAACAACTTTAAAAAAAAGTGTTTACACCCTTGTTACATAATTATTGGATCCCTAATACATTTTTAAGGTATTGTAGAAATCATTATGGCGATTAGTACAGCTGATGGCCTTGAGAGTGAGTGACAGCGCTTGACCTCACTTTGACCTTGCCTTGCGGGGATGGATCGTGAGAACCGGAACCCCATAGATGGCCCTCTTCCGGTTTGAGGATATAGTAAGTTTAAAGCAGTTAAAAGTTAGGAGCCGAGCTAGCAACATGTAAGGATCTGCGCAGATTGTCTGGTTTGGGGATTCATAAATAAAGTAACATTAACGTAAATCGAAGTCTTGTGTTTATTACCTAAAAACTAACAATAACACAGGGCTTCTGATAACGAGAAATCCCAACAGAAGCCAGACTCGAAATCCCCACAAAAAAGACCAGACCTCAATAGAAGACCAGACCTTAGAAGATATACCAGACCAAGATGTTAGAAGATAGACGATCAGAATAGCAAAGCCGGACAGAAGAATAGACGACCAGAGTAAGAAGTAAGAAGGGTATACAACGTTATATTGATTTGGGTTAATGAAAACCCCAGTATATAACACCGTCAGATTCATTTCCTTAACACACACAACACACACAACCACACACACACACACACACACATATATATATATATATATATATATATATATATGTATATCTTAGAAAGGAAGGAAAAACTCAACACCGTAATTCCATAATAAATTTATTTCGACCAAAATTGGGGCCTATATAATTTTGGTGTTGAGTTTTTCCTTCCTTTCTAAGATAAATATTGCTCTGTATATAATCTAAAAAGTATTCCATTGCATTTTCATAGTACAAATCATTTCCAATGCATTTTTATAGTACAAATCATTTCCAATGCATTTTTATAGTAACAATTATTTCCAATGTATTTTCCTAGCAAAAATCATTTCCAATGCATTTTTATAGTAAAAATCATTTCCAATGCATTTTCATAGTAAAAATCATTTCCAATGCAATTATATTGTAAAAATAATTCTTAAGGCATTTTTATAGTAAAATCATTTGCAACGTATTTTCCTAGTAAAAATCATTTCCAACGTATTTTCCTAGTAAAAATCATTTCCAATTCATTTTTATTGTAAAATCATTTCCAATGCTTTTTATATTAAAATCTTTGCAATACATTGTATATTACAATCATTCCTAACACACACACAATCAGTATATTCTAAGCCACATCGACAATATGTTTTTTAAAAATTTATTCGCAAACATTTTGCCTGGTTTCAGAAAAGGTAGCAAGAGCAGGGCCCTCTGTGTGGATCGAAGTCCATACAAAAAATAACGAATACCCAGACCATACTAACTTTTTAACCACCATGTCATGTTCTTTGAAAAAGATTATTTTAATTTTAACCTCTGCAAGAAATTAAAAGATATATTTATTATTCGATTTATAGTCTAAATATGTTTTATTTCTCTAAATTTAATTATTTCACGTGTATGTCTAGAATTTAATAAAATTTAAAATATGAGGTACAGAGCGTGTGCAGACCTCACAAAATCATAATTCCTTTGTAAAATCGACAATTTAAGCATTTCATATTTATGCATAGAATTTGAAACGATCCAAAATGTGACAATCAGTGCATGTGCAGACCTCACACAATTATTATTCAGTTGTAAAAATGAATTATAAATTGCTTTATTTGAGCATTTCCCTTGTATAACTAGAATTTGAAGGATTCAAAATATGACGCCCAGTGCGTCTGCAGACCTCACATATTAATCATTCAGCTGTAAAATGAACTAGACATTGCTCTATTTAAGCATTTCGAGTGTTTGCCTACAATTTGGAACAATCCTAAATATGACGTTCAGTGCGTGTTCAGACCTCAAATAATTACCAATAACTTGTAAAATGAATTAGAACTTGTTTTATTTGAGCATTTCTCTTGTATGCCTAGAATCTAATTGAATCAAAATATGACGTTCAGTGCGTGTGCAGACCTCACATAACTACAATTCAGTTATAAAATTGACTAGAAATTGCTTTATTCCCTAAGGTGCTCTTAGCAAATAACAACATATGACTATAATGTTATTACACTAAATGACTTTCTTGTTTGTGCAGTCATGTGACACAGGTAGTCATTTGAGAATGGGGTCAGATGGAAAATGCCCTCAAAATATGAGAATAGGCATTATTGTCCATTCAGCAAATGGGATCCCATTTTTGCCGAACCGACAAGTCCAAAATAGTCGACTTTTATACCTAAGTGTCTGACAATCGAGCAATTGTTATGTATAAGCGTCAGAAATACATTGTTCGTTCGATCAATTGATTGATTGATTGATTTATACGAGTGAAATAATTTGCAATTTTTCTAGAAAGAACGGTGATGCATTTATTCGGTCAGGCTTTGAGCTGTTGTCTTCCCTTTGAACTTTCGGCAGTGTAGCTGCACTTAGAAACTGTTTAGTAGGTTGGTATAATGTAAACACACACACACACACACACACACACACACACAACATATACACATATATATATATATATATATATATATATATATATTATATACTAGCAAATATATGCACCCTCTGGGTGCAAGTATTTAAGTTTTAATATAATAATATATCATATTAGATTAGAAAGGCAAATGAAACTGAATAATAATGCAGATAAAAAGATTTGGAACAGAGGGGGTATGATTGAAAAATAGAACAACTTTGAAACTAACTCTTCCATCAATTTCCATTACTCCCTTCTTTCATTGGTAAATGTTCCTAATTTAACTATTTAGTTAAAATAGGAAATAAAGAATACAATTGTAGTTATTTCTTCTTGCTAATGGATTTCTTTTAAGTTTTATCCCCGAGATCATATTCAATAAGGTAAAACCAAACAATTAGAAATCAATAATACTAAGCATATATTTATTTAAATCAAATTTTTAATATCAATATGCAAATTAGCATTCCCATTCACACTGTAAACCGCTATTTTGTTGTATATATAAATACAATTTCATGTTGTTAGTACGTAGATATGGTCAACAGTCTTAATGATGAAAAACAATTTTATTAATAATTGAGGTTTAAATATAAATAAAGTCATGAAGAATGTGACGTAAATAACTAAGGGAATTGTGACTTGAGTAGTGATATAGTTTCGGTTACAGACAGACAAACACACAATCTCCATTATAATAAGATATATATATTAAGAAATTTGAAAAACGAAGTGTTCCAAAAATAAGATGAATTGATTTATCGACGCTCAAACGTTTCGGTTTATTTAAACCTTCATCAGGATAGATTATCGGGTGAAGAAATTGATGACTGCTCATCCACCTGGATTCTATCCTTAAGCATCACGGCCAACAGATGGTCCCATTAGGGGAGTCTTACCCCTTTGCACAGGTGCAAACGGTGCATTCTAACGCCCCAACCGACAGGGCGGCGTTATTAAAGAGGTTTAATATATACGTATATTGATGCCAGTGTTAGATACTATTTTATTAATGTTAGGCTTTTTTTATTTTTGATGAAAATTGCCTGTAGGTTATAGAAGCGTTTTTTATTTATTTTGGTCTTTGATAAAAACCTACTTAAATAACTTGCAGCCAAAATACACAATTCATATATATGGTGGACTCTCCTATCGTGAACGATAGATGAGGGTCAGCAGTGAGTGATTTGTGTCCTCCCATGTTGTGCATGCTATCAAGAAGACATTTTGTGTTTCCTCGAGTGTGATAACAGCCCAAGCTTGCTGCGAGCTATGAAGCCACATTGACAGAGTTTCATAAGGCTGGAGTCTAAAAGTTAGACGGAGCTGATCTCGATATTTCAGTCTATTTTCTTGAAAGCTCTTTAATCTAGCTATGTATATATATATATATATATATATATATATGTGTGTGTGTGAGAGAGAGTATTGTGTATTTTGGCAGAAAGTTATTAGTTGAGCGAGAGAGAGAGAGAGGGAGAGAGAGAGAGAGGGGGGGGCGAGATTGCAAAAGCAAAAAGTAGTGAGACAGGAACAGTGAAAGAGAAAACAAAGCGAAAGCGAGAGAGAAAGATGAAATGAGAATAAAAAATGTGTAGTAGTAGTAGTAGTAGTGTGTGTGTATGTATGTGTGAGAGAGGGAGTGGGAGAAAGAGGGAGAAAGAAAGAGAGAAAGATGTAGAGACAAAGAAAGAAGAAATTAGAATGCAATAGCGAATTGTGTGTGAGAGAGAGAGGGGGAAGAAGAAAGAGAGAAAAAGAGAAAGAGATAGATAGTTATATAGATTGATAGGGAGAGAGAGGGGGAGAGTGAGAGAGAGAGAAAAGAGTAGAGAGAGAGAGAGAGGGGGAGGGAAGAAGAAGAGAGAAAGTGGGAAAGAGATAGATAGTTATATAGATTGATAGAGAGAGAGAGAGTGAGGGGAGAAGGAAAGAGATAGTTATATATATATAGAGAGAGAGGGGGAGAGAGTAAGGGAGAGTGAGAGAGAGAGAAAAAAGGAGGAGTAGATAGATAGAGGTATACAGAAAGAAAGAGGGGTAAGGAAGAAAGAGTGAAAGAGATAGTTATATAGATTGATAGACGGAGAGAGAGAGGGAAAGTGAGAGAAAAAAAGAGGAGTAGAGAGAGAGAGAAAGTGGGAAAGAGATAGATAGTTATATAGATTGATAGAGAGAGAGGAGAGAGAGGGGGAAAGTGAGGGGGAGAGAGAGAGAAAAAGAGTGGAAAAGAGGGGTTGAAGAAGAAAGAGAGAAAGTGGGAAAAAATAGATAGTTATATAGATTGATAGAGAGTGAGGGGTAAGGAAGAAAGAGTGAAAGAGATAGATAGTTTATATATATATATATATATATATATGAGAGAGAGAGAGAGAGAGAGAGAGAGAGAGAGAGAGAGAGGAGAGAGAGAGAGAGAGAGAGAGAGATTGAGTGAGAGAAAGAGTCTGTGCGTGATTAAGTAAGAGAATAGAATTGACAGATTGATAGATTGAATCTGTTTAACCGAATTGTATAAATACAATTCCGACGTAAAATGCAGTTCGTTTCGACAAATAACAAATTGCCTTATCAGTTCAAATCAAAGAATAGAACTTCTATTTTCGGAGTTTTGGGGGAAAATGGTAAATTCTTTCTTGCAGGAAGCGAAGCAACGGCCAGCAATTTGTCACAGAGAACCCCTATTCTGTCAGTTAGGCCTCGAATGATTCTTTAAAACCAAAATTCTTCTTTTCCTTTTCCTTTTCTCTGCATGTCACTTTTAAATATTTTGGCAATTGATCTTGATGTTCATAGGTAGGGTATATAACAGGTTCCTAATTACAATGTGAAGGCTCCTGAGTTCAACAAAAAGGTTTGCAAATTCAACAAGAAACAGCTGAAGAAGGTTGGAGAGTACATTGGCTGAAACGTTGAGTACGTAACAATAATGACGAGAACAGTAGTCAAAAATATCTAAATATTACAAATCAAAAAATTGGCTAGAAAGAAAGGATTCCTATCTGCTTAAGTAATCGAAGCAAATATAACAAAATTTCACTGCCTAAAGAAAGATGAGTTAATAGTGATCTCATTGAATTTTAGCTTAGATGACTGGAGGACTCCCTCCCACTTTTCAGGCTTGGGACTGTCGAGTGCACACAACCGCGTATTTACTGTATTAATCAGCAATCATTAATACTTAATAAATTAATTAATTTAAATCATTAAGTAAAATTACAAACATTAAGAAATATGCCATGAATATAAATACATGTGTTTGTATACACATTGCTATTTATATGTACACACACACGCACACATGCTTGATCAGCTGTGTGCAGGTGTGTGAAAGAAGGAAAAATCCAAAAGGAAAGAAAACTCATAATTTGAAAAAAAAAAAAAATTGTAATAAGAAAAAAAAATATTTATCTTGATTAATTGACAACGTAAAAATAAACAAAAAACAAAAACAAAATAAAACGGCTTTAACCAATTCTTCCCTGCTATTTACATATCGAAGTAGAATAGGTATGAAGGGAGAATAGTTGGATGAATACCTTTCCAAAATGTATTAGTGCCATGTGAAAAGTTATATTTAGGAAGCGCGTGGTGTAATGGTTAAAGTCATGGGAAATGGACTCGTCACCCCGAGTTCAAATCCTGGACGTGGTAATTGCATTTCACTTAGCGCTAATAACCTTGGGAAAGGTATGAATCCTACTCTCCCTCCAGCTATGGGTAAATAGTAGTGCAGACTGGGCTCTTTAACCTTGGTTAGGCAACCGGTCTAGGAGAAGGAAAACTCTGAATTCAAACCTGCTGAACTCCGCTTAAGAAATTGACCTTGTGTCGCATCCTGCTCGTGCGGAGGGATTGGTAAATATATATGTGTAAAGTTATTCTAAAGTTAAACCAAATGAACAAAAAAAAATGAAAAAACAAACAAAAAACAAACAAACAAACTACGTTAAATTTAGTTCTTCTCGACAAATAGGTAAATAGCAGGAAAAACTATGCACTTTAACCTTGGTTCAGCAACCAGTCTACGAGAAGGAAAATATTGAAAACATTTGTTATTTGTCGAAACGAACTGCATTTTTATAGTTAATGTTTATCTTAAATTAATTGACAATGCATTCTAAAGTAAAAAAAAAAAAAAAAAAAAAAAATGAGCCTCTCCCAAAAAAAACGGCATTAAATTTACTTTTCTCCGCATTACTGTCAGTTTCACGGTATTTTCACAATCATCAGACGCGTAATGTTATTTAAATTCCCTTTCTATTTTATAATTGTAAGGGTCGATCTCATTAATCCCCCACCAAAAAAGTCCATCTAAAAATAATAACAGAAAGCGTCTGATGATTGGGATAATCTCATAAAAACATATATATGTGCATCATGTATGCACGTATAATATATATATATATATATATATATATATATATATATATATATAAAGAAGGTTGCAAAAAGGATTATATTTTTTTTTTAAATTAATACGCATACACACATATAATTATGTGTGTTTATAATGAAGGGCTGTATATAAGAAAATTGTTTGCATAGAAAGAGTGCTCAATGCTTTAAGGGGAGAGCAGGTATTAAACCTAAAATTATAAAATCCTAGATACTATATTCCTTTTACATGTTACGTGTTTAACACAATCTTCAGACGGGAGTGTAGTCAAAAGTAGCCAGATAGATAGATAGATATGGACAACCTGAGATAGATAGATATTGACAACTTTAGATAGATAGATAGATAGATAGATAGACATTGACAACCTTAGATGGATAGATAGATAGATAGATAGATATTGACAACTTTAGATATATATATATATAAATATATATATATATATATATATTGACAACCTTAGATAGGTAGATAGATATTGACAACCTTAGATGGATAGATAGATAGATATTGACAAACTTAGATGGATAGATAGATAGATATTGACACACTTAGATGGATAGATGGATAGATAGATAGACATTGACAAACTTAGATGGATAGATAGATAGATAGACATTGACAAACTTAGATGGATAGATAGATAGATAGATATTGACAACCTTAGATGGATAGATAGATAGATATTGATAACCTTAGATAGATAGATATATAGATAGATATGGACAATCTGAGATAGATAGATAGATAGATAGACATGGACAACACTGAGATAGATAGATAGATAGATAGATAGATATGGACAACACTGAGATAGATAGATAGATAGATAGATATGGATTACACTGAGATAGATAGATACATAGATATGGATTACACTGAGATAGATAGATACATAGATATGGACAACCTGACATAGATACATAGATATGGAAAACCTGAGATAGATACATAGATATGGAAAACCTGAGATTGATAGATAGAAAGGTAGATATGGACAACCTGAGGTAGATAGATACATAGATATGGACAACCTCAGATAGATATATAGATATGGACAATATGAGATAGATAGTTAGATATATAGATATGGACAATATGAGATAGATAGATAGATAGATAGATAGATATGGACAATATGAGATAGATAGATAGATATGGACATATGAGATAGATAGATAGATAGATATGATAGATAGATAGATATGATAGATAGATAGATATAGATATGACAATATGAGATAGATAGATAGATGAATATGGACAATCTGAGATAGATAGATATGGACAACCGGAGATAGATATGGACAACCTGAGATAGATAGATAGATAGAAAGGACAACCTGAGATAGATAGATATGGACAAACCGAGATAGATAGATAGATAGATAGAATGGACAAACTGAGATAGATAGATAGATAGAATGGAC
>CM042173.1:897435-954935 GCA_023376005.1 Doryteuthis pealeii | reverse complement strand
CTCTCTCTATCATCTATCTATTTCTGTGTCAGTGCTGTAGCCAGTTAATTAGTGCTTCAATCGGTAGCCTCCCGCAAATAAACCCCAAAGCTTTTTTTCCCCATATTTCTGTTATCGCTACTTCGCCGCCATTTTGTTTATTTATATACACAAATCGTATTAAGCAGGAATACACGATCCATGAACAATGATCCATGAAACTAATGCCTCTATTTAGTGAAGTGAACGAAACTAATTAGTATTTTACATTGACCTTCATTACAACTAGTGATACAAAAATACTAATGTACAAAACCCGGATCAAGTGTGATTCGTGCGTAAAAACCTGGTGACAATTATATTAACCCCTGGCACTCTTAATGGCGCCAAATTAATCCAGCGTTAAGGACGCTCAGTCATTTGGTAAATCTCATTCGCCATGACTTTTATTGTAATGGTTACGACTGCTGAAATGGTTATTTCCTAGTTGAGTAATATGAGTGACCCAGAAAAAACAGAACTCAAATTATTTATTTATTTTCCTATTAAACTAACCCTAAACCCTAACCCTAACCCTAATCCTAACCCTTGTTGGACTTAAACTTCCAAAAAATTAAAATTAAAATTTTCAGTTTTATTACAAAATTTGTGGCTTCTGTTTTTTCAAGGCCACCCTGTAATATTATGTTACTCAACTAGGGGGGTTAGGGTTAGGGTTAGTTTAATGGGAAAATAAATAATTTGGGTTCTGTTTTTCTGGGTCACACTCTAATATCATGTTACTCAACTAAGGGGTTAGGGTTGGGTTTTAGGGTTAATTTAATGGGAAAATAAATAATTTGGGCTCTCTTTTTTCTGGGTCACCCTGTAATATCATATTACTCAACTGCGGGGCTTTTAGGGTTAGGGTTAGGGTTAGTTCAATGGGAAAATAAATAATTTGGGTCTGTTTTTTTTTCTGGGTTACCCTGTAATATCATATTACTCAACTAGAGGGTAGGGTTAGGGTTTAGGGTTAGTTTAATGGGAAAATAGATAATTTGGGTTCTCTTTTTTTTCTTCTGTGTCACCGTGTAACATCATATTACTCAACTAGGGTTAGGGTTAGGGTTAGGGTTTAGGGTTGGGGTTAAGGGTTGGGGTTTAGGGTTAGTTTAATGGGAAAATAAATAATTTGGGTTCTCTCTTTTTTTTCTGTGTCACCGTGTAACATCATATTACTTAACTAGGGTTAGGGTTTAGGGTTGGGGTTTAGGGTTAGTTTAATGGGAAAATAAATAATTTGGTTCTGTTTTTTCTGGGTCACTCTGTAATATCATGTTACTCAACTAGAGGGATTAGGGTTAGGGTTGGGGTTTAGGATTAGTTAATGGGAAAATAAATAATTTGGTGATGTGTTCCAGTTTTTTTCAAAGTATATTAATGTATGTGGAGGCTGGAAGAATTGATATACATCCAACCCCGAAAGGCTCATTTCGGGCCTTCCAGCCCTTTGTTCTGCATTCAGCCACATGCTCTTGGTATTTGGCTGTATTCCTACAATTTGCCTCCTCTATCCTATCTTCCCACGGGACTGTAGGTTCTAATATCACCACCTGCTCAGTTGCCTCCGATGTCAAAACCATGTCTGGCCAGAGAGAAATGGTAAGGATATTTTCCGGGAATTTCAACTGCCTCTCTAGGTCGACTTGGAGATCTCGGTTCCTTGCAGTTGCGAGCAATACATATATATATATTTTTCTCCCAAAAATTGTCGGCTAAAAAGGCCATATCAAAACACATTGTTTACTTCTCATACTGTCGTGTAGTAAAGTCACCATAAGTGGAATATAACCTACTTCTAAACAAAATGAAAAATCTGGGAAAGGTCAG
This sequence comes from Doryteuthis pealeii, assembly GCA_023376005.1. Classification (NCBI taxonomy): domain Eukaryota; kingdom Metazoa; phylum Mollusca; class Cephalopoda; order Myopsida; family Loliginidae; genus Doryteuthis; species Doryteuthis pealeii. The sequence continues at coordinate 953,084 of CM042173.1, read as the reverse complement.
CTGGTGTAATGGTTAGAGTTCCCGCCTGTAAGCTTGACAGTCAGGGTTCGAATTGCACACAAAGCGGTCTTCTTGTCTATAGCTCTGCTGATGAGGCCTAATAGGCCGAAATTTACATACAGTGATTGATTTTTCTCGATTTGTTTAGCCTTACATTTGAATAGGTATGCCCGCCTAATTCATTAATTATTAATTAATTAATTTTCAAAATTAGGTACGACTTCAATTAAGCACATATTCTCCCAAAAATTGTTGGCTAAAAAAGCCATATCAAAACACATTGTTTGTTTACTTCTCATACATATATATATATATATATATATATATATATATATATATATATATATGAGGTTAAGTAAACAAACAAGTGTGTTTTTTTTATATGGCTTTAAGCCGACAATTTTGTGCTTAATTGAAGTCGTACCTAATTTTGAAAATTAATTAGTTAATAATTAATGAATTTTAATATAGTTCAAATGTAAGGCTAAACGAATCGAGAAAATGTCAATCCCTGAATGTACATTTCGACCTATTAGGTCTCATCAGCAAGTTATAGACATGGGAGACTGCTCCGTGTGTGACTTGAAACCTTCGTTAGAGACTTCGCCTGTCAGCTTGACAGTCGAAGTTTCGAGTCACACACGGAGCAGTCTCCCATGTCTATAACCTTGCTGATGAGACCTAATAGGTCGAAATGTACATTCAGGGATTGACATTTTCTCGATTCGTTTAGCCTTACATTTGAACATATATGCCCGCCTAAAATTCATTAATTATTAACTAATTAATTTTCAAAATTAGGTACGACTTCAATTAAGCACATATCCTCCAAATATATATATATATATATATATATATATATATATATATATATATATATATATATGAAACATTTGTGAATGGCATATCTAATAGAGCATGACGTTTTCCCGCCACCTTTAAAAGACCTTCTGAAGCAGATTGACTCCCAGAATAAAAAGAAAATCGCTTGATGCGATTACTCAATGCTTTATCTAAATGATCGATTCTTTCAAAATTATTGATCTCACTGAATTACAAAAAGAAAAGAAAACAATGTTACAATTCGAAGAATGGAGTCAATATATGACCTTGAATTGAAGATTGTAAGCCTGAAATAATGGGTCTCGTTACATCACTCTCTCTCTCTCTCTCTCTCTTTCTCTCTCTCCCTCCCTCTCCCTCTGTCTGTCTGTCTGTCTTCTTTCTCTCTCCCCTTCCGCCTACTCATTCTCTTTTGCGTCGTTTCAAACCCTTTACCTCCACTTTCTTATTTTGAAGCCCGCCCCACTTTCTTTTATATCCTTGCAATCTTCTTCTCCTTCTTCTTCTTCTTCTTCTTCTTCTTTGTTTTAAACTCTTTTCCTTCTTTAAATCTTTACTTTCTCCTTCCTCATTTTTTTCTTTTATATATATCTTAACTTTATTATTATTTTAATTATCTCTTTTTTTCCTTCTTCTTTTTCTTCTTCTTTTTTCTTTTTTTTTCTTTTTCTTTTTCTTATTTTTTCCTGTTTTTTTTCTTGTTTTTCTTCTTCTTCTTCTAACTATTATTATTATTATTATTATTATTATTATTATTATTATTATTATTAAACCCTTTACTTCCCTTTAAATCTTTATTTCTTCATTTTAAAGTCTTATCTTCTCCACCCTTTTTCTTTTCTTTCTTCTTTTTCTTCTTCTTCTTCTTCTTCTTTTTTTTCTTTTTCCTTTCTTCTTTTTTCTTTTTTTCTTTTTTCTTTTTTTCTTCTTTTTTCTTCTTTTCCTTCTTTTTTTCTTCTTCTTCTTTTCTTCTTCTTATAATTATCATTATTATTATTAAACCCTTTACTTCCTTTTAAATCTTTATCTTCTTCACTTTAAAGTCTTATCTCCTCCACCCTTTCTTCTTTTTCTTCTTCTTCTTTTTTTTTCTTTTTCTTTTTCCCTTTTTCTTCATTTTCTTCTTTCTTCTTCTTATAATTATTATTATTATTATTATTAAACCTTACTTCCTTTTAATCTTTATCTTCTTCATTTTAAAGACTTATCTCCTCCACCCTTTCTTCTTCCTCTTCTTCTTCTTTTTCTTCTTCTTTCTCTTTTTATATAAATCTTAACTGTCCTTCTTAAAGGCCTCGCTTCTTCCTTTTTTTAAACGCATCCTTTTTAAATATTTAGCTTCTTATTATTCTTTTTCTTGTTATATAAATCTTAACTTTATTGTCCCTTTACTTCTCAATTCCAAATCCTCTCTTCTTCTTCTTTCTTCTTCTTCTTCTTTCTTCTCTCTTCTTCTTCTTCTTCTTTAAACCCTTCTCCCTCTTCATCATCCTTATTTCAAATCCTTCTTCTTACTATTATATCCTTACCTTCCTCACCCATCTCTTTTTTTTCTTTTCGTAAAAATCTTCATAATAAACAAAAGAATTTCAACTTACAATTAGCCTCATTTGAAAATTAAACATGAATTGATGGAATTCAAATTATTTACTTAAGAATCTCAAGAATGTCTGCAATGTCAACTGATTGTGTCGAATGAATATGTTGAGCAATTCTTTCTCATTCATTCTTTCTGCAAATCTTGGAATTTGAAGGCAAAATATTGATATTCTCGTCCGTTCCATTAGAGAAAATTACGAAAGCATTTTTGGTTCCTGCTAGATCATCGAAGTTAAGCAGTGATGAGTATGTTAATACTTAGATGGGTGACTATTTAAAACACAAAGGCACTGTAAGCAACCTGATATCAAAATAACTTGATTCAGCATTCATGTATCAATCTGATTTTCCCAGCTGGAAGGGGCAATGCAAACTCAGGTCCAAATGATTGGTATTTCAGTCTCGGAAGACTATAATATAGTTTTTGTGCCCCAGGAGTTACAACGCCTCCTGTAACTGTGAATTCCGATGTTTGAAAAACATTTTCGACCACAGATGTCGCATTTGAAGGCTGTCCCTGAAGATGTTGATGTACCGGTGCTTTGTTGCCGCTGCTTTCTTCTGGACCTCTTAGCTTCATTGGTGTTGCGTCAGGCTGACTTCAGACATGAACAGTCCACTACAATATCTAGGATGTCTGCAAGAATGATCTCAGGTGCTTTGGCATTGCCTCTTCCAGCTGGGAAAATTTGGCTCAGGACCGCTCTCAGTGGTGGCGGCAGGCTCTCTGTAGAGGTCTGTTCATGTCTGAAGTCACCCTGGCGCAACCCCATGAAGCTAAGGAGGACCTAGAAGAAAGCAGCGGCAACAAAGCCACCGGCACATCAACATCCTCAGGGACAGCCTACACATGCGACAATCTGTGGTCGAGAATGTTTTTCTAACATTGGACTTTACAGTCACAGGAAGGCTGTAACTTTTAGGGGCACAAAAAACTACATTATAGTCTCCCGAGACTGAAATGCCAATATATATATTATTATATTAATATATATATATATATATATATATATCAATCTGATAAACTGAATAATTTTATTCTTTCAAATTTTATTTGCCTTATTTGATTTTAAAATACCATTTCCTCCCATTCCGCATACGTCATTCTAATTTTAGCACTGTATACTCTTTAGGGTATGTTTATTATCGTCTATAATTATATAAATAAATGTCTTATATGTTGTGTTTTCCATGTTGTGTAAAAGCAGCACAAATATATGACAGTTATACTTTCTAAGGCAGGGAACCCCAACCAAAATGAGTTACGATAACATGTACTCATGTAAATATGGAGATATACATACATGTTCGAGTATTGCTATTGCTTGATAAAAAATTAAAAATTTAAAAAAGTTTAAAATATTCAAAAAGTTCAACGGTGAGCTTCGCGAATGTGGCTTTTTAGTTCAGCTAAAGTCTTTCACATCTTTCCACATTCACAACAAGTTATTCCAGGGAGCACAGGGTATTTTATTGGTCCATTTCACCGATGCACAGTTTTTAGTGACTCATCAGGCAAGCTCTGCCCAGACACTGCCTTTCTACACTGTTCCCATAGTAGACCAATTTGAAGCCCTTGCTCGTCTACTGCTTTACGAACATTCCCCTTGCGAACATCTCGTTTTAATCTTTCATGTTGCATACGATTGGTCTCAAATTTCTTTGTGCCTTCCTGCAAAGTTTTCCTCCACTGTCCACGATCCATAGCTTTACTCTCCCAGGTTTTCTCATTGATGCTACACTTTTTCAAGGACGACTTCAAGCAATCCTTGTACCTATTTTTAGGCTTTTGAGCCAAACGCTTTCTGTTTGCAATTTCCCCATAAAACAGTTGTTTAGGAAGTCGCTCATCGGTCCATCCTTACTAAATGCCCGCTACACCTCAATCTATGCTTGGTTATAAGAGCATACATACATACATACATACATATATACATACATCAATTCTTTTTTCAGCTGATGCCTTCAATTAAAATAACAGTAGACAGTAAAAAAATATTTTTTTTTCCAATGACCTTTTCTCATCCTTTGAATTCGATAAGAAAAGATTCAAATCTGTTGCACAACAGCGAGGGCCACTTTCTCTTTATTATGTTCGGTGTATAGACTTTGATTGATAACCCAGATAATTTACCGTTATAAGGTAGGTATTTACTCAAACCCTTGGCTATGGGTAGTGTCTGACACTAGGTTACAAGAATGGGGCATCCAGCGAAGATTGAACTCGCCCGAGTCCTTTGTTTATCAAAAGGACTTGATTCGACATTAAATAACCCGAAAAGAATTAATATTCCATAAAACAAAGCAATAAACCTACAAACTAAAGTTAAGCAGCGATGAGTCGGTACAATACTTAATTTGGAGACCACTTAACCAACAGCAGGTACTGTAAGGAAACTAAGTCATTTGTTTATTAAAATGACTTGATTCGGCATTAAATGTCCCAAAAGATGTTGATATGTCGTAAAACAAAACAAATAAACAAACAACCTAAGTTAAGCACCGATTAGCCTATACAATACTTAATTGGTTGACCACTTAAGCAATAGCAGGTACTGTAAGCAACCTGAGTCCTTTGTTTATCAGAATGACTTGATTCGGCATTAAATAACCAGAAAAGAATAAATATGTCGTAAAAGAATAGTCAACCAATCATAACATTACAGTCAAGTGACACTGAAAGTTTCAGTTCCTGCTAGATCAGCTTAGCTAAGAGGTGTGACCCACTTAAGCAACAGTGGATACTGTAAGCAACTTAAGTCTTTTGTTGACTTGATTTGGTATTAGATTACCCGAAAGAGGGTTGATATGCTGTAAAACAAACCAACCATTTCATACAATGATAACAATAAAGTGAGGTTTTTAAGAAAAGAAAAAGTGCTATATGAAATTGATATGTTTGGATTACAAAGCAAGTGCACATAACAAAAGTTAAAGAGAAATACAGATAGAAATGTTGTTTTTGTTGTTGGTTATTATATATATATATATATATATATATACAGGTTATAGATTTAGAAAAATAAGTTCTTAGCTTGACACAGAAAAATATAATAAGAAAGAGAGTTGGGGAAAATAGAGAGAGAGAAAGGGAAGGGGAAAATAGAGAGAGGGAGTAGGGAAAATAGAGAGAGAGAGAGAGAGAGAGAGAGGGGAAAGCGTACTGAAGCGATAATTCTAATCTGCTTCAATCGAATGAAAAGGAGAGAGAGAGAGAGAGAGAGAGAGAGAGAGAGAGAGAGAGAGAGAGAGAGAGAGAGTTAAAACAAGTTATTATAATTTTTATATATTGAAGTATTTGTAATAGTTCTTAAGTCACCCCCCCAAAAAAAAACCCCCAAAAAACAAGACAAGACAAAAAACAAACACGTTAGGTATGTTGGATTTTTCTTTTTGATTTGAATTCATTACGTACAAACAGAATTCACTTCTCGGCCAGTTTATTGAATGATGCCGACTTGCAACAATTTTAATCCAATTGTTAAACTCCTCCTTAAAGACACTCACCATGTTTGTCTTCCTTCTTTCTTTCTTTCTTTCTTTCTTTCTTTCTTCTAAGAGGCGGAAAGGAGAGGAAAGGTGATAGAGGTTCACGAGGAATGTCCAGGCTTGTCCTTTCAAATCCTCCTCTCTCTACACCTTTCTAATTCACTGCTGCCCTCAGTAAAGTGGAGAGGGGAGAGGAAGCGAAGAAGTTAGAATATCGTCAATGAAAAGCAAAGGTAGAATGGATCAGATGAAAATAAAAAAGCAAAAAGAACAAAAACAAAACAAAACAAAACAAAAATAAACAAAACAAGATTATGGTTTTCTGGAAAATCTTGGTAAAAAAATGGATGGGAACTGTGTAAGGATGCTGCCTGCTGTCTTGAACAAATCCAGGACGGAGTACCCAACAAAAGAGTAACTGTACGGCCCCTTCCCTCCAAACTATCCGAGGGAGACGAACAATATGCTGTACACTGCTGGAGAAGCAAGGACGAACTCATATGCCACGTTCTCCTGTTGGTACCTACACATAAGTACACCAGTGTGGGCTGGTCAGCAAAAGACCTACATCGATCAGCTCTGCATGGATACCGGATGTTGTGCAGGTGGTCTTCCACGGACAATGGTTGATAAGGGTAAATGGCGAGGAAGAGTGTGTAGCGCTTGCGCACGAGGTTTTTGAGGTGTGATGGTGTTCTTTGTTGGTAGTCGGTAATAAACCACAGCCCTTAGCTACAATTTAGTTGCAATTGAATTTAACCATGACATATTTGTTTATTATTGGCATTTCAATCTCGGAAGATTATAATATAGTTTTTGTTCCCCTGAAGTTACAGCGCCTCCTGTGACTGTGAAGTCCAATGTTTGAAAAACATTCTCGACCACAGATGTCGCATTTGAAGGCTGTCCCTGAAGATGTTGATGTGCCGTTGCTCTATTTCCGCTTGCTTTCTTCTGGACCACTTGCTTTCATGTGTTACGTAGCGCGGATGTTCACAGTACCAAAAGCGATTCATGTAGTATAGTCGTATCAAATTGATATCACTGGTGTACATTGTCTACTTTGCTTAAATGTAGTAGTCAGATTTGAGAAATCCCAACACATGTGTATAGTAGAAACTGCTGAATTTATTTCTTCTTACTCGGCTGTGCGTGGGTGGCGTTGACAATGACTGCTGCTGGAATGGCTAGCGTTGGTGAGGTAAAGGGGTGGCTAGATGGGTCTCATAGCCTCTCGGCCGTGATGGGCCGTGAGCGTTGTCACTCACTTGTTCTCTGTTCCGACTCTTCTGTCTGACTAACTGTCGTCTCTGCTATTGACTTCCTTTTTATGTATATAAACCGCCCACGCATTTTCTTTTGTTATACTTATCAGTGGAAAAATCTATTTCCGATTTCATTGTTATACTTGTTTTATTTGTTCGTGTTAACCGGAAAAAGTCCTTTGTCATTTTTGTCGTCTTTTCTTTGTTTCGGTTTAAACAGAAAATCCTACTTCCGCCCGTACGATATGCAACACATGGTATTGCGTTAGGGTGGCTTCAGACATGAACAGTCCTTTGTTTAAGTCTGTTTATAAATAAAATATATCCTGAGTAGTACTCACGTCCCACCATGTCAGTTAAACACAAGAATCGATTCATGTGGGGTGACCACGCACAAACCGAAGCTCATGCGTCGTCAGAGCTAAAAACAGCGTACATCCACTCGATATTCCTCTTTTAAGGTGTTAAGGGATTGTCTGACCTTTTTGCCTGGAAGAGTTATCTTCCCGCCGGTTTTCCGTGCCGGCCACCAGGGAGGTCTGGTATTTAAGCGCGAGGTTCAAACTCTTCTGTCTCTGTTGGTGCTTCTTCTTAACGAACTCACATGCGCTAGACACTGTCTACCCCTTAGAGTACAAACTCGCTGACATATATGTTTCAAAAATTTATTTTTACATCGCCCGGAAGGTGTTTTTTTTTATTTTGTTCTAGTATATATAACAAATGTAAATGTGAGGTGAATATGTCAATTGTGTTGCTGTCACTGTGCTGTAAGCGAAATCTATTTTCCGAATCTTTAGTTTTGTTTTGTTGTCTTCTTTTTTTTAATCACCGGGACAAATTAAAGGTTTCTCCTTATTGTCCTTGATTTCTTTAAGTGTTCGATAACCTCTCCATTCAAAGAATCTTATCAGATCAATTTTTATAGAGGCTACGAATCGCAGGAAGGACCGGCAATACGACCTTTTCAGCAAAGGTTGATCCGGTTAGTACTATTTAAGAATCTGACAATTTTGACACGTCTTTAAATAGTAAAGATAAGGAACAAGGGAATAAATATAATTACAGGAAAAATAAAACCTGGATAAAATATAAATAAATCAATAGATAAATAAATAAGAAAATGGGTAATAATGAATAGAAAATAATAAATTTCTTGAATGGATTAAATCTTATTTCTACTGTTTTAGAAACGAATTATAATATATATATATATATATATATATATATATATATATATATATATATATATATATATATATAATATATATATATATGAAGTAGTCAAACAGTGTGTTTGAAAATGGCGAAGGCCGACAATTTTGGGGAGATTATGTGCTTAATTAAAGTCATACCTAATTTTGTTAATTAATTATAACTAAATGAATTAGGCATGCATATCGGTTTAAATGTAAAGCGTAAACAAATCGAACAAAAGTCACCTCTGTATGTACATTTCAGCCCATTAGGCCTCATCAGCAGAGCTATAGACAGTGCAGTGCTTTGTGCGTGGTTCAAACCCTACCTGTCAGGTTGTCAGGCGGACATTCTAACCACTACATTAGCTGTCTTCCCCAGAATTTCTCGTTCATTTTAAACTGGTATGTATATCGCACTTTTTGGGTGACTTAATGAAATAGTCAAACAGTGTGTTTGAAAATGGCGAAGGCCGACAATTTGTGGGAGATTATGTGCTTAATTAAAGTCATACCTAATTTAATATATATATATATATATATATATATATATATATATATATATATATATATATAATATATATAATTTAATAATATATATATATTTGTTCATTCAGTTTTAATGGTACCGAGTGAGGGTTACCCCTTCATTGAAAGAATAAAAAAGAATGAATAAAATAAAAAAGTCTTCGGCTTAAAATAAGCCAAGGGTTGATATGCCGTAAAATCCAATCCACCTGACGCGGACCAAGAAAAATAAATAAAAATAATAATAATAATACATGCATAAATATGAACATGCTTTTTTAAATGATTTTTTTTTAAATGATTTTTTTTTAAATCGTCAAAAGATAATACAAAACAAGAGGAAAAAAACAAGAAAAACACCGGATATGTATTTGCACTCTTTATAACTACTAGCAAATATATGCACCCTCCGGGTGCAAGTATTTAAGTTTAAATGTAATAAAATATTAGATTAAATCAGAAAGGCTAATGAAACTAATTAAGAATTCAGATAAAAAGATTTGAAACGGAGGGGGTATAATCGGAAAATAGAACAACTGAAACTTACTCTTTCATCACTTCCGTTTTTCAATGCTAAATTTTCCTAATTTAACTATTTAGTTAAAATAGGAAGTAAATAATAAAATTACAGTTATTTCTTCTTGTTAATGAATTTCTTTTAGGATTTATTGAAGAGATTTTTACTCATATTCATTAAGATAAAACCAAACAATTAGAAATCAATAATACCAAGCACATTTTATTAAAATCAGTTTTTTTAATATCAATATGCAAATTAGCTTTACGTTTACACTGAAAACTGGTATTTTGTTGTATATATAAATACAATTGCATGTTATTAGTATTTAGGTAAGGCCAACAATATTAATAATGTCAAACAGTTTTATTATTAATTGAGGTTTAAATAGAAATATAATCATGGAGAATGTGTCGTTAATAACTAAGGAAATTATGACTTGAGTAGTAATATAGTTTCGGTTACAGACAGAAAAACACACAATCTCCATTATAATAAGATTTGTGTTTGTTGAGAATTTTCCATTTTCGGTGTGTGTGTGTGTGGGGGGGGGTCTTACCCCTCTGCATGGATACAGTCGGTCTATTCTACAGCCCAAACCGACAGGGCGAAATCTTCAGTTTAATTTTGCCCCCCATGATATCTTTTTTTTTAAAGTATTAAGTTTTAACCTGTTTAATGGTTGATCTGGTCTATGAGGCCCTTGCACCTATATGATTGCCCCAACCCTATTGTCCTTATGGCAAGCCCCAACCCCTTTTTATCATATGGGTGCTAGAAGGCGGTGGATGGTGGTCTACATGTCCTTGGAATGACGTTAAACTCTATCTGATGGTGAGGTTCCCGTTTTGGAGGTTTGGGGAATGTGGAGCACCCCTTCATCACCATTGCTCCCTGGTCCACTCTGACCCGGAGTGGTAGCACCTGTTAGGGTCCCATCTATGGGTTAAATAAAAAAATGTATTTATAAAAAAATTGTATTATCAATTAAGAATCGAATTTATTTCAAAACTTTATCGGCATTAAATGACCCAGTGAGGTTGATATGCCGTAAAACAAAAACCACCAAACCTGTTTAATGGTTTTGTGAACAGATCTGCAATGTTCTTTTCCGATTCTATATACTTTCAGAGTATAGACCCTTTTTTAATTTCATCCCTTATAAATTGATATTTTATATCAATATGTTTTGATCTCTGGTGTATGAGGTTTTTTTTGCCAGTAGTATGCTCGACTGATTGTCACAATAAATAGTTACAGGGATATTAACGACCCCTGGTTCCACGACACTTTTCAGTAATGTCCGTAAATAAAGGGCTTCCTGCACAGTTACGGCGAGACTAACAAATTCGGCCTCACGTGTTGACAAAGAGACAACTGGTTGAAACCCAACAATAATTACAATCCCGTTACCCAACGCGTGAAAGAAAAAAGCCAGACTTCTTTGTAACTGATAATTTCAAGGATGGCGGCCAGATACTTAACAGTGTTTTCAAGTGAAATGATGGGTCAGTATTTGATATTTCACCGTTAGCCATTAGCATAAAGAATCTTTGACTCTCCCACCAAATCCTCACAAAAAAACGCAGTTATTTCCATGGTTATCTTCCTTATTTTCCAATCAGAATTGACTATTTGTTTGTTTTGGTTTGTTTTGTTTCACGGCATATCAACCTCGGTGGGTCATTTAATGCCGATAAAGTTTTGAAATAAATTCGATTCTTAATGGATAATACAATTTTATTTATAAATACATTTTTCTATTTAACCCATAGATGGGACCTTAATAGGTACTACTACTCCGGATCAGAGTTGACCAGGGAACAATGGTGATGAAGGGGTGCTCCACATTCCCCAAACCTCCAAAACTGGAACCTCACCATCAGATAGAATTTAACGTCATTCGCAGGACATGTAGACCCTTAGCCACCGCATTCTATGATAATAAGGGCAATAGGGTTGAGGCAATCATATAGGTGCTAGGGCTTGACATACATATAACTTAAAGACAAATCCAGTTCCCCAACATATATAAACAAAAAAAAACAACAACAATTAAACAGACACATACATACACATATACAGTTATCTTAACCAATCCTCATAATCCAATTTTCTAGACTGGCACCTGTGGTACCACCATCCACCATTCTGACACTCCCCATCTAGAGAGAAGAAAATCCACTACCCACACCAAACCACCACTCCCACTACTGACGACCTTCTGTTTCAGCATTTTGAGAATGTCCTTCATTGAAGCAAGAACTATATCCAAGTCCTGAAGATGGTCTAATAGACCGAAACGTTGCATCGTCGACAATAAACATCCAGATTAAAGGTAGATAGATGAACTGACAGATAGACAGATATTAACAGATTAAATACAGATATATGGACAGGTAGATAGGTAGATATTAACAGACTATGGATAGACAGATTGATAACAGACTATAGACAGGCAGAGAGACAGATATGAACACACTCTAGTTAGATATATAGACAGATACATAGAAAAATAGATACATACAGAATATAAACAGACATACAGATGGACAGAAAGATCAAAAATAGATGAACAGACACACAGATAGACAACAGATTGATAGACATGAACACATTCAAGCTAAATAGATAGATAGATAGACAGATGGACGGATAGAGATAAAACGGATCACCTTATCCCAGCAAGAAGACCAGACCTAGTGTTGATTAACAAAAAAGAAAGAACTTGTCAACTGGTGGATTTTGCAGTGCCAGCGGATCACAGGGTGAAGTTAAAGGAAAATGAAAAAATTGACAAATATCTGGACCTTGCCAGAGAACTGAAAAAGTTATGGAATATGAAAGTGAAAGTTATACCAATTGTAGTTGGTGCACTTGGAACAGTCCCAAAAGGATTAGAAAAGGGTTTGGAAAGTTTGGATATCAGAGGAAGGATTGAAACCATTCAGAACACTGCACTGCTGCAATCTGCCAGAATACTCAGAAGAGTCCTGGAGACCTGAGGAGACTTGCTGTCACTCAGACTCCAGTGAAAGACCATCAGCTAACACTGATGTGAAAACTCAAAAGGAATAATAATAATAAAAAGAATAGATAGATAGACAGACAGACAGACAGCACAAACAAATCATCGCAAACAAACAGACACAGATGAAATTAACATATTTAAGATAAATCAAAATAGATAAAGACATGGATATATCACAATGTATATAATACATAATAACATCAACAATAATAACATCGCCACTATTGATAACGATAACAATAATAATATATAACATTATACACACACTCTCGTACAATTTTAACAAATCTCACCATCCCCCCTTCATCAATAATAAAATCAATATTAATAAAAAAAAATATATATAATAAAATAAAATAAAATAAAATTAGAATCTCATACATACATACCAACCACATATTCAAGTTAGATATATAGACAGATACACAAAAAGATAGATAGTAACTTAATAAAAATAGATAGATAGATGGACTGAAAGACCAAATATAGATGAACAGACACACAGTAAAGATAGAAAAAACAGATGGGTTGATAGACATGAACACATTCAAGCTAAACGGATAGATAGATAGATAGACCGATAGACAGATAGACATACTGTTAAATATTTATAAATAAATAAAAAAAAAGAAAAAGATACACAGACAGACAGATACTAACAGATTACCCATAAACAGACACTGATGATATCAACTGAATAAAGACAACCAGACAAATATTATAATATATATGATAAATATTATAATATATATAATAACAATAATAGTATATAACATTATACATATGCTCACTTACAATTTTAACATATCTTACCCTTACAAAAAATAAAAAAATATCACACTAACATGCCAACAACACACATATAACTTAACGACAAATCCAGTTCCCCATCACATATAAACAAAAAAAACAATTAAACAGACACACACACACACACACATACACATATTTAGTTAACCAATCCCCACAATCTAACACCTGTGGTACCACCATCCACCATTCCGGCACTCCCCATTCCAGAGAGAAGAAGAATCCACTAACCACCCCCAAACCACACCTCCCCCTACTGACGACCTTCCGTTTTCAGCATTTTGAGAATTTCCATCATTGGAGTAAGAACTATATCCAAGTTCTGAAGATGGTCTAATAAGAGACCGAAACGTTGCACCGTCGACAATATACATCAAGTTTCCATAACATCCCGTGTTTGTCTACTTTTCTCCACATACTGTCGGATTAACCTCCTCACATTTCTACCATATATATATATATATAAGGTTGAAACAAACTGTACGATTTTCTAGCATCGAATGATCATGTGCGAAATTCACTTGTCATGGTTATTTTCTATAATTATCGAATTTTATACGATATACGCATTGTAATTGCCTTCAAGCAAAAAATAAATAATGATATATACTTTCTTTAACAATGCTTCTAAAAAACAAACATCCAAAAATCTTATATATATATCTTATTATAATGGAGATTGTGGGTTTGTCTATCTGTAACCGAAACTATATTACTATACAAGTCACAATTCCTTTAGTTATTTACATCATATACTCCATGATTTTATTTTTATTTAAACCTCAATTATTAATAAAATTGTTTTACATTACTTACACTGTTGACCATATCTACATACACAGAACATGCAATTGTATTTATATATACAACAAAATAGAGGTTTACAGTATGAATGGGAAGGCTAATTTGCATATTGATCTTAAAAAATTGATTTTAATAAATATATGCTTAGTATTATTGATTTCTAATTGTTTGGTTTTATCTTATTGAATATGAGCAAAAATCTCTTCAATAAATCTTAAAAGAAATCCCTTAACAAGAAGAAATAACTGTAATATTATTCTTTACTTCCTATTTTAACTAAACAGTTTAATTAGGAAAATTTATCAATGAAAGACGGGAGTAACGGAAAATGATGGAAGTGTTAGTTTCAAAGTTGTTCTATTTTTCAATCATACCCCCTCTGTTCAAAATCTTTTTTATCTACATTCTTATTCAGTTTCATTAGCCTTTCTAATTTAATATGACATTTTATTATAAAATTTAACTAAAATACTTGCACCCGGCGGAGGGTGCATATATTTGCTAGTATATATATAAAGTACTCTATATAGAAGAACAAGAATGAAATATAAAAAAAAGTGATTTCTAAAGATATTGTGAATTCTAGTAAAACTAACGAGTCGTTTAAACTTAGAAAATTCAACGTCTAAGTGTTAAGCTCTTAAACACCAACCCGGAAATAGGTATGAAGTAAGTTTCAATAAGTTTACACTTACAGTTACACTTACACTTACAGTTACTGTTACTGCGAGAAACTTAAGTCGGTAGGTTTTAAACCATTCGATTTGAAACGTATATATATATATATATATATATATATATATATATATATATATATTTCTTAAAGTTGAAACAGACTGTACGATTTTCTAGCATCGCATGATCATTTGCGAAATTCACTTGTCATGCTTATTTTCTCTAATTATCGAATTTTATAAGATATACGCATTGTAATTGCCTTCAAGCAAAAATATAAATAATAATATATACTTTATTCAACAATGCTTCTACAAACAAACATCCAAAAATCTTATAATATATATATATATATATATATATATATATAAATATATATATATATATAAAAGTACTCTATATAGAAGAACAAGAATGAAATAAAAAAAAAGTGATTTCTAAAGATATTGTGAATTCTAGTAAAACTAACGAATCGTTTAAACTTAGAAAATTCAACGTCTAAGTGTTAAACTCTTAAACACCAACCCGGAAATAGGTATGAAGTAAGTTCCAATAAGTTTACACTTACAGTTACAATCGACGGGAAAAAATGTTGTGTTTTTTTAATCTTTTCTTATTCTGGAATTGAAAGGTGAAAGATTTTATATTTTGGACGAAAAACAAAAAACAAAATTTAAAAAGAAAAAGAAAAGAAAAGCAAGATATATTGGATAAATTCAACAAATTTTAGTACATATGATAAAAAAAGCTAATTCGTTCTTTTCATAGATAATATGATTTTTTCCAGACGAATGTCTGGAAGCAAATCCAATACATATCTTATTATAATGGAGATTCGGTGTTTGCCTGTCTCTAACTGAAACTACGTAACTGCTTACGTCACAATAAATTTACGCAATTCCTTTGTGTAAATTTATCTATGAGTATTTAATTTATAGTCAAAATCTTTAATGCATAGAATTAATCTTATTTATTAGCAATGTCTCTACGAAAATAAAAATCAGTTTGCCTCAAAACAGCCCATGTTATTAGTGCGTTTAAAATCCTGCAATGTGTCTTATATATCACTAAGAAATAAAGGTTTAAATAATATATGATGTTGTTAATTTGTGAGATGATTTTAACAAAACTGGATTTAATAAATAATTACTTGTGTTTATTGATCTCTAATATTATTGTTTTATTCTTTAGTGTATTAAAATCAATCTTTTAAAATCCTGCAATGTGACTTATATATAACTAAGAAATAAAGGTTGACATAATATACAGTGTGGTTAATTTGCACGTTGGTTTTAACAAAACTGGGTTCAATAAATATTTACTTGGTGTTATTGATCTCTAATATTATACTTTTATTCTCCAACATATTAAAATCAATCATATGAATGATTTTTATATAGAAACCAATTAAAATATAATTAAAATAAGTGTAATTTTTATATGTGTTCTTATTTAATTTCATTAGTTTTTCTAATTTGATATATTTTTCACATTAAATCTTACGTACTTACAGCCGGGGCACATATTCTTGCTAGTTTACTTAATTGTGGCATAAAGCCAGGAGTATAGGGCACCCAGTGAGAATCGAACTCACAATCGTCTGCTAATGTAGCTTGATAATCATTATAAAAATTTAACCACTAAAAACAATAGTTATTTACTAAGCTTACCTTGGTTTTGGTAAAAGGGCAGAAGTACGGGCCACCCAGTGAGAATAGAACTCACAATCATCTGCTAATCTTGCTTGACAACCATTACAATGCGTAAAGGACCCACTAAAAACTATAGGTAATTATTAAGCTTAGCTTAGTTGTGGCACAATGCCATATATATGGGACACCCAGCTCTTGTATGCGTCTTTTATTTACACTGAAAAAATCATTACATCAATACAATATCTTATTATAATGGAGATTGTAGGTTTTTCTGTCTGTAACCGAAACTATATTACTACTCAAGTCACAATTCCTATATTCATTTACATCACATTCTCGTTGATTTTATTTTTATTTAAACCTCAATTATTAATAAAATTGTTTTACATCATTAATACTGTTGGCCTTACCTACATACTAATAACATGCAATTGTATTTATATATACAACAAAATAGCGGTTTACAGTGTGAACGGGAAGGCTAATTTGCATATTGATCTTAAAAATTTGATTTTAATAAATATATGCTTAGTATTATTGATTTCTAATTATTTGGTTTTATCTTATTGAATATGAGCAAAAATCTCGCGGGTAAATCTTAAAAGAAATCCCTTAACAAGAAGAAATAACTGTAATTTTATTCTTTACTTCCAAATTTAACTTAATAGTTAAATTAGGAAAATTTAGCAATTAAAGACGGGAGTAACAGAAAATGATGGAAGAGTTAGTTTCAAAGTTGTTCTATTTTTTAATTATACCCCTATGTTCCAAATTTTTTATCAGCATTCTTATTCAGTTTTATTAGTCTTTCTAATTTAATATGATATTTATTATATTAAAACTTAAATACTTGCACCCGGAGGGTGCATATATTTGCTAGTTAAAATAATAATAGAACTGTATTCGAACAGAATGAGTTCAAGGGTGAATAGCCAGTGAAATTTGAAATATCCCATCATACAGGTAAAAAATACATTCGACAAACAAGCCTGTCTTAAACTAGCTTTTATCTTTGAAAAAAGAAATACTTATCTGTGGGTATCCCATTCGATGGTGGATATATCAGCGGTTTTTTAACGTCTTTATCTCTGCTGTTTTATCACATTGTGTGTTTTTCTAAGCACGGGCGCCAGCTTGACCAGTAAGTCAGAACGCTTATTTTCTTTTTTAAAATATTTTTCGAAAAAGAGCGTTTAATTATATTTAGCTGGCGTGTCGTGCACGTGCAATTAATTCTTAAGCTGCTGTTTTTTTTTTTCTCGCTTAACCAAAGTCTCTCTCACGGCACACTTAGTGCTCCGTTGTACAATCCTATCAAAGAAAGGCATAAGAATAGAACAATATATTCACTGGAAAATGTGTAAGTAATATGTAATACCGAAATCTAAATAATGTTATGAACACAAGGAGGCGCGTGGTCTAATGGTTGGAGTCGTAGGAAATGGACTCGTCAACCCGAGTTCAATTCCTTGACGAAGCTGTTTGCATTTCACAAGGCGCTAATACGTTTGGAAAGGTATGAACCTATTTCCAAGGTAGACGATCTCTAATCTAAACTGTCTCTCCCTCCACCTATGGGTAAATGAGTTCTGGGGTGAATAGTCAGTGAAATTTTGAAATATCCCATCATACAGGTAAAAAATACATTCGTCAAACAAGCCTGTCTTAAACGAGATTTTGTCTTAGAAAAAAGAATTTCTTTTCTGTGGGTATCTAATTCGATGGTGGATATGTCAGCGGTTTTTTAACGTCTTTATATCTGCTGTTTTCAATTCCTCGACGAAGCTGTTTGCATTTCACAAGGCGCTAATACGTTTGGAAAGGTATGAATCCAGTTCTCCCTGCAGCTATGGGTAAATGAGTTATGGTGTGAATAGTCAGTGAAATTTTGAAATATCCCATCATACAGGTAAAAAATACATTCGACAAACAAGCCTGTCTTAAACCAGCTTTTGTCTTAGAAAAAAGAATTTTTTTCTGTGGGTATCCAATTCGATGGTGGATATGTTAGCAGTTTTTTAACGTCTTTATCTCTGCAGTTTTATCCCATTGTGTGTTTTTCTAAGCATGGACGCTGTTTGCATTTCATAATGCGCTAATATGTTTGGAAAGGTATGAATCTATTTCCAAGGTAGACGATCTCTAATCTGAACTGTCTCTCACTCCAGCTATGGGTAAATGAGTTCTGGGGTGAATAGTCAGTGAAATTTTGAAATATCCCATCATACAGGTAAAAAATACATTCGACAAACAAGCCTGTCTTAAACCAGCTTTTGTCTTAGAAAAAAGAATTACTTTTCTAATTCAATGGTGGATATGTCAGCGGTTTTTTAACGTCTTTATATCTGCTGTTTTCAATTCCTCGACGAAGCTGTTTGCATTTCACAAGGCGCTAATATGTTTGGAAAGGGATGAATCCAGTTATCCCTCCAGCTATGGGTAAATGAGTTCTGGGGTGAATAGTCAGTGAAATTTTGAAATATCCCATCATACAGGTAAAAAATACATTCGACAAACAAGCCTGTCTTAAACCAGCCTTTGTCTTAGAAAAAAGAATTTCTTTTCTGTGGGTATCCAATTCGATGGTGGATATGTCAGCGGTTTTTTAACGTCTTTATCTCTGCAGTTTTATCCCATTGTGTGCTTTTCTAAGCATGGACGCTGTTTGCATTTCATAATGCGCTAATATGTTTGGAAAGGTATGAATCCATTTCCAAGGTAGACGATCTCTAATCTGAACTGTCTCTCACTCCAGCTATGGGTAAATGAGTTCTGGGGTGAATAGTCAGTGAAATTTTGAAATATCCCACCATACAGGTAAAAAATACATTCGACAAACAAGCCTGTCTTAAACCAGCTTTTGTCTTAGAAAAATTTCACCACGAATAACGAAATTGAACTTTAGGCTCAGAAAAACAAAATCAATAGAAAATACCAACAAAAAATACCAAACAAAAAGACCAAAAGGGAAGGAAGCCAAACAGCTAAATGTTTTGTTTCAAACAGCAATTATTGTTAGATTACAATGGCGTTGTGGTCGTTCTTTTTTCTCTCTCTCTTAATGGCTAAAACTGTTTGTTTGTCTAAAGGAAAACAAAATCGGCTGAAAATAAAATTTGAAATAAATGGCTGAATAAGAGTAAATTCACTAATCAAACAATATTTGATCTTTTCAGAGTTTAGAATAAAATCGATAATATGTCGACGGCTGTTTTAAAGGTTATTCATCATAAGGAATAACATAAATTTCTAGCAACCATTTTCTTTTATCTTTTAAATTCATTTTAAAAGCGTAAAATCATCTTCATCATTGGTTTGGTTTGGTTTGTTTTGTTTTACGGCATATCAACCTCAGTGGGTCATTTAATGCCGATAAAGTTTTGAAATAAATTCTTAATGGATAATACAATTTTTTTATAAATACATTTTTCTATTTAACCCATAGATGGATCCTAACAGGTACTACCACTCCGGGTCAGAGTTGACTAGGGAGCAATGGTGATGAAGGGTGCTCAACATTCCCCAAACCTCCAAAACTGGAACCTCACCATCAGATAGAGTTTAACGTCATTCCCAGGACATGTAGACCCGCAGCCACCGCCTTCTAGCACCCATATGATAAAAAGGGGTTGGGGCTTGCCATGAGGGCAATAGGGTTGGGGCAATCATATAGGTGCTAGGGCTTGACGTGACCAGCCGATTGATCGGAGGGGTCCTCTCCGACCGCCCGTCTAGCGCAAGATAGGGCCAAAGTGGAGTATTGCAAGTCATGAACTGCTCATCCATCTGGGCTCTATCCTTAAGCATCACGGGTCGCCACCCACGGCGGTGGGAGTCTTACTCCTCTGCAGAGGTGCAGTCGGAGCATTCTAACGCCCCAGTCGACAGGGCGGATCTTCATCATTATCAGCATCATGGTCTAGTGTTACAATTTATGAGACGTCATAAAATGTGAACGTACCTGTAAGTTAGAATATTTAAATTAAGGTCTGTTTGATTTAAAAATCAGGGAGTTCAATGGAAAATCACTCAGTGGGCGGTTAATAAAACTTGACCTCTTAGAGGCACGCGATTGCGCGCCATGACGGACAAGTGAGAATAAATTTAATTAGTTAAGCAGATTCGACCCAGATTTCAAGGAGAGCAGACGGGATTGTCGGCTCTCCCCGGTTTGGTCGCTCCCCGTGGCGGAATCAAAAATGGGCTAAGAATAAATAAAAACTTGATCAAGAACAAACAAGGTCTTGTTGTGTTTGTTAAATAATTAAGACAATGATCAGCTCAGTCCAGTCTGTAAGAAGAACTAACAGAAAGAAGATCAACACGCAGAGGCCATTAATGGAATTCAACCCAGACAAGATGGAGGACAGACAAGGTAGACGATCTCTAATCTAAACTGTCTCTCTGTCCCTCTCTCTCTATCATATACCTGAGAATGTTAGAAGGGTATATACGGCTATACAACACTGGCTTTGTGAACGAAGATGATGAGGTCGGTCCACGTTGACTGCATACATGTTCATGGCTGATAAGGCCTATGCAGATAAGGCAGGCACGGTCGCTATGGCTGCAGCTGAAGGTCTGGTCAGGGTTTGATAGCATTGAGTTGTGTCTGGTAATTACAGCGCAAAACCTTGGCTTCGTGAACGAAGATAAGGTTGGTTCACGTTGACTGCAGTCATTTTCGTGGCTAATAAGGCCTTTGCAGCTCAGACAGGAACGGTCGCTGTGGCTGCAGCTGAAGGTCTTGTTAGGGTTTGATGGCATTTTGTTGTGTCTCTTAATTACAGCGCAAAACAATTATCATTATTATCATCATGGCTTGGTTTCGTGAACAAAGATGAGTTCGGTCCACGTTGACAGCAGTCATTTTTGTGGCTGATAAGGCCTATGCAGATAAGGCAAGCACGGTCGCTGTGGCTGCAGCTGAAGGTTGGGTCAGGATTTTATGGCATTGTATTGTGTCTCTTAATTAGTGCACAAAACATTTATCATCATTGTAATTATAACTTGGTTTTGTAAATGAAAATTCAAGGGTCGGTCTACATTAACTGCAGACATGTTCCTGGTCGATAAAGCCTATCCAACTCAGGCAGGCACGGTCACTGTGCCAGCAGCTGAAGGTCTGGTCAAGGTTTGATGACATTGTATAGTGTCTTGTTCATCTTATAATTTCATTTAAGAAACCTAAAACATTCATCACCATCATCATCATCATCATCATCATCATCATCATCATCATCCTGGCTTGGCTTTGGGAACGAAGTTTAAGGAATCTGTCCACGTTAACTACAGACATGTTCCTGGCTGACACAGACGTATATATATATATATATATATATATATATATATATATATATATATATATATATTGGTTAGGAGGTTGATTTAGAAGGCTATCACAATGCAGTTTGGAATAAATAAAAAATAATAATACGGTAACAATAGTGTTGTGTGTTGACCTGTATTTTTTATTATTTCTTGAATTTTCGAGGTAATACCTCTTTATCAAAAGAATTGAACTGAAGCAGTACAGCTATGGCATTTCTTCCTAAATGAATTTTTTTTTTTTTGAAAATGACGTTATTTTTTAAATAACTGTATTCCCGTGTGAGCGTGAATGCGTTTATTTTAATTTTTTTTTTGTACGTGTGCGTATGTTGTAATGCGCGTGACATTGAAAATGCGTGTTGGTTGTGACGTTAAGACTGTATCCTAGCGCGGGATTTTGTACGTGGGTATGTGCGAATGAAAAAGTGTATTTGTGTTTTGTGACGTTTCCTGTTGGATTTTACATCAATTAAATTATTTATATATCAACCCTTCCACACGAGGTGGTTGTGACACAAGGTAAATTTCTTAAGCGGGATTTAACAGGTTTGAATTTAGAGTTTTCCGTCTCCTAGACTGGTTACCTAGCCAGGGATAAAGAGTCCAGTCCGCCCTACTATTGTAGGATAAAATTTGGTTTAAGACGTAAAAATAATACATGGAAATAAGTTCTGTTGTGAAGTGTTATATAATATTAATATATCATATGTGATATTTTATGGTTCAATGCTACTCTACAATGTGAACAGAAATTCTTCGAGAGAACAGAAATTGATCGGGTCGGACAGCCGATCCGGCTGTCTAACCCAATCAACCCGATCAAACTCCACTGAAAAATACGTTCTCCCAACTGCCAAAGCTTCCTCGCCTCTTGTTCGTACACGTCTGTGTTTTCGTTACCAAGATCAAAACGCATCTGTCTCGGTGTGGGAAGGCAGGCCTTAAATAATGATTGACTGCCCTGACCAAGATTCCACATCCGGGCCAATCGGGTCCAGCGCTGCCATCAGTGTAGAAATTTGCATACACGCCCACTAGATAGTCTGATTTCGAGCCACGAGTCACGTTCAAGAGGATGCAAGTTCACTCTCTGTAGGCGCCCGATACACTCCCACCGATCTCATTTTGCACGCCAGACATTTTCGTGCTCGCTTTGAGCTACCACGTACGTAATTTCTCTCGCTGCATAATCTTAATGCGTATTACGGCGGTTTTGTAATAGTGTGTTGCATTAGTAATGTAATATCATTATTATAATAACTAGCAAATATGTGCGCCCTCTGGGCAGAAGTATATAAGTTTTAATATAATTAAATATTATAATGAATTAAAAAGACAATTTATCAAGTCTCATCTAAAAAATTCAGAGAAAAGAATATTATTATTAATATTATTTCTCTGAATGTTTGAGATGAGGCTTGATGATTAGTATTATCTGCGTTATTCGGACTATTGTCCTCATATTCATTGTTATCTGTACAACGTTTCTGTCGATATGCCCTCCAGCCTTCTTCAGGTATTTCTTGTCGTAATCGGGAGCCATCACGGAACTTTGAACCTAATCCTTTATTCAGTCCTCGGGGGTATCCTGTTCTCATTCCGCTAACCATAGCTGGGACAGAGGCGTTAGGCTGTTATTAAATTATTATTATGTTAGAAGGTCCCCGATTCTGAGAAGAAGGTTCCCGAGTCCGACAAGAAATACCTGAAGAAGGCCCAAGGGCATATCGACCGAAACATTGTACAGATAACAATGAAGATGAGGACAATAGTCCGAATAACGCAGATAATACCATTATTAATACTAGTACAAAATAAAAAACATCCTCCGGGTGATGTAAAAACACCCTCCAGGTGATGTTGAAACATATTGCCTGAGGGGTGGGAATAAAAAATTCAATGTCAGCGAGTTTGTACCCTAAGTAAGTAAAATCATCAAATTCATTAAAGGATTAAAAAATAAAACAATTTGAAATGTAAACTTTAAATATGTATTAAAATAAAACAAACTATATATAGATATATAATACCAGTCATGTATTTATTTAAACTTGTTTTAAAAAACAATGAGGACTGTCTAATGTTGCATGTTCAAATTTTGAGTGTATTTATTCTGTTATGGCGATTTTGGGTAGTGTGACGTAAACAGTGACGTAATCTTTGTTACAGACAAAAACCGGAAGCGAATCTCCATTATTAGTAGATATTTATATAAGTACATTATAAGATACTTTAAGTCTTGTTTATTATTAACTAAAAACGGTTACCCGGCGTTGCCTGGGTAGAGGAGACGGGATAAAAAAGTTAGTCTCGCAGATCCATTGATTGTCTTAGTCTTACATAATTGATTTATGTTTTAATCACGAACGCAACCAATGACTTTCCCTTCTCTTACTATTTTTGAATATTTTTCCAGGTATAAATAGAATCTTCTTTGTTTTTCCATGAAAAGCAAGCTCATGTTTAAATTTTGAGTGTATTCATTCTATGTTATGACGATTTTGGGTAATGTGATGTAAGCAGTGACGTAATTTTTGTTACAGACAAAAACCGGAAGCGAATCTCTATTATTAATAGAGATATCTAGAATTGTAGCTGTTGATCGTAAAGTCGTGCAAGCATTACTGAAATCAAATCAAAAGACATAATTCAATTAAATTTCTATTTTAAAACCTCCCGCTCGCTTTAGGCACATTATATCACGGATGTTTGTTTTAAATTTATCAAAAAGAACTAAAAAAAAAAAAAAAAAAAAAAAAATATCGAAATTGTTTTTCTTTGCAGAACTGCTCCTCAGAACAAACTACTTTTCGAGAATTGGACATTGGAATAATATTACTCTATGGAAGGAAGGTGGTACAATAATTCCACGAGCGATTTGAACCAGAGATAATTATATTCACGAGGAAAAAATAGTAAATTTACGTTTCGCTAAAGTAATGGCAGTTATTGTAGTCCTAACCTACTGTTTCATTCGGATCACGAACGGTGGACAAATAATGAGATTTTATCTTTTAATATAAATGTGACCTGGGTTTTCAAATCAGGCTGAGTAGCCTCGGAATTTGTTTAGCGTATGGTGGAACAATAACCATTTAAACGTGGATGGTAAATTACTTTCAATACACATATTAAGAAGTAAATATATAATATAAAACTAGCAAATATATGCACCCTCCGGATGCAAGTATTTAAGTTTTAATATAATAAAATATCATATTAAATTTTAAAGGCTAATGAAACTGAATAAGAATGTAGATAAAAAGATTTGGAACAGAGGGGGTATGATTGAAAAAATAGAACAACTTTGAAACTAACTCCTCCATCATTTTCTGTTACTCCCGTCTTTCATTGGTAAATTTTCCTAATTTAACTAATTAGTTAAAATAGGAAGTAAAGAATAATATTAGTTATTTCTTCTTGTTAAGGGATTTCTTTTAAGATTTAATGAAGAGATTTTTGCTCATATTCATTAAGATAAAACCAAAAAATTAGAAATCAATAATACTAAGCATATATTTATTAAAATCAATTTTTTAAGATCAATATGCAAATAAGCCTTCCCATTCATACTGTAAACCTCTATTTTGTTGTATATATAAATACAATTGCATGTTAATAGTATGTAGTTATGGTCAACGTTATAAGTATTGTAAAACAATTTTATTAATAATTGAGGTATAAATAAAAAATAAAATCATGGTAAATGGAATGTAAATAACAAAGGGAATTGTGACTTGTATAGTAATATAGTTTCGGTTACAGACAAACAAACCCACAATCTCCATTATAATAAGATATATAAAGTAAAGTAAAGTCGTCGGGGCGGCCTAAAGTCGGTATCAGCCAGTCAGCGAGGGAGTCTATCCCCTTTTCAATAGCGCTAGACCAAGGAGATTGTTTTAGCATCTGAGGCGGAGCGACACACCTACCATCAGCTCCTTACTTTACCGCACAGATCCCTGTGCTACTCATACGCTGAGTTGGCGGGGGCCGGTATCGAACTAGGAACCTTGTGGTTTCTAGCCGAACGCTCTACCGACTGAGCTAACCCGATCGATATCAATCTAACTATTAATTTTTCTCTGCTCATATCTATGTATTTATCGCAGTCTGTTCATTTCTTTCTGTCTGTCAAAATCCCCCCCTCTCTCTCTCTCTCTCTCTCTCTCTATATAATATATATATATATATATATATATATCTTTCTCTCGCGATATATATAGATAATATGATATAAAATATTTTAATTCTAACAGCATTGTGTGTTTTCATATCCTTTTATCTATACTTATTATATATATATATATATATATATATATATATATATATATATATATATATATATATATATATATATATATATACACTAATTTGTTGCACTTTTTCATATCTATCTATTTCAACTTCGTAGTTGTTCATGTATGTGTGTGTGTGTGTGTTTGTGTGCGTGCGTGTGTTTGTGTGTATATGTGTGTATAGATATGTGTGTGTTTGTATATATACATATATGCGTGTGTATAGATATGTGTGTGTTTGTGTATATATACATATATGTGTGTGTATATATATATATATATATATATATGTATATGTGTGTGTTCGTGTTATATATATATATATATATATATATATATATATACACATATATATAACACAGGCACACAAACATATTATACATATATATAATATATATACACATACACATATATATAACACAGGCACACAAACACATTATACATATATATATATATATATATATATATATATATATATATATATATATAACACAGGCACACAAACACATTATACACACACACACACACACACATATATATATATACATACACATATATATAACACAGGCACACAACACATTGTACATATATATATATATATATATATATATATATATATATATAACACAGGCATACAAACACATTATATATATATATATATATATATATATATATAACACAGGCATACAAACATTATATATATTATATATATATATATATATATATATATATATATATATATATATATATATATATATATATATATATACGCATTTATTGCAGTAGTTTGTAGATATCTATCTATCACAGTTGTTTCTAACTATATGTCGAACTATGAATCTATCTACTCATCTATCCCACTGTGGTCATATCTATCTATCTATCTATCTATCTATCCATCTATCTATCGTTGTTGTTCCTATCTATCTATCGTTGTTGTTCCTATCTATCTATCTATCTATCTATCGTTGTTGTTCCTATCTATCCATCTATCTATCGTTGTTGTTCCTATCTATCTATCGTTGTTGTTCCTATCTATCTATCTATCTATCGTTGTTGTTCCTATCTATCTATCGTTGTTGTTCCTATCTATCTATTGTTGTTGTTCTATCTATCCATCTATCTATCGTTGTTGTTCCTATCTATCTATCGTTGTTGTTCTATCTATCTATCTATCGTTGTTGTTCCTATCTATCTATCGTTGTTTGTTCCTATCTATCTATCTATCTATCTATCTATCTATCTATGAAAATTGATCAGGTCTGTCTATTTGTCTATCTATCTATCTATCTATCGTAATTGTTCATATCTACTATTTATCGCATCTGTTCGTATCTACCCACCTATCCCAGTTGTTTCCATGCTTCATTACCAACGGCCTTCAATTGTATGTACACTTTCTTTTAGTTATCAACATTATCTAAATATGTATGCCATCCCATTTCCACCTAATCTATATAATCTTCTTTCTTGATACATATAATCTATCTCTATCGTCTCTGGGGTGTAGAGCCTTGTACATGGTCATTAATTTCCTAGTGCTTTGGTCAATCCGTCTGAGTTCTTTTTTTATCCATTTTAAGAATAGCCCAGAGTATCTTATAATGGGGAAGGTCAAGGTATTAATTCCTTTGATAAGATTTCTGCTGTTGAGTCTGGTTTCTAGAAGTTTTTTTGTTCTTCTGAGGTATTTATTATTATTATTATTATTATTATTACAGAGTTTTTTTTTTTTTTACACCAACGTTAGCTGATGATCTTTCACTGGAGTCTGAGTGACAAGAAGTCTCGTCATGCCTCTAGGAATTTTCTGAGTATCGATTGCAGCAATGCAGTTGTCTAGATGGTCTCAATTCTCCCTCTATTTTCAGTTCCTCCTCCAGTTTTTTTCAAATAAATAATTTTTTTAATATATATATATATATATATATATATATATATATAGTTACCAATACAATTAAAAGTTCCTATGATAGTGCTGAGAATCATTCGACGTATCAATGGGTTCCTATGATTGTGCTGAAAAAATTGTATTGGTGACTATAAATAAATAAATAAATACAGCTCTTACAGAAATAATTGAGCACTTTATAATCATTTCTCCAATAATAATAACAAAAAAATAACTATATATATAAACTGAGTTTTGCTTACATTTGGCACAAGGTCGCAAGTATAGGCCACCTAATGAGAATCAATCTTACTACTCGGTATGAATTGAATTACGAAATCACTGGACTATGTTGCAATGCCCAAGGCGTTGTGATGTATTACGTAAAACTATCATTTTTCTTTTGTTCTTCCTTTTTTATTTAAAAAAATGTCTATCTTTCTTTCTTTTTTCTTTCTTTCTTTTCCAAAATATTTATCTTTCTTTTTTTATCTTTCCCCAAAATGTTTTTTCTTTTTTTCTTTCTTTTTTCCAAAACATTCATCTTTCATTCTTTTTTTTCTCTTTCTCCCAAATGTTTTTTTTTTTCTTTTTTTTTCTCTTTCCCCAAAATGTTTTCGTTTTTTCTTTCTTTTTTCCAAAACATTCATCTTTCATTCTTTTTTTTCTCTTTCGCCAAAATATTTCTCTTTCTTTTTTTCTCTTTCCCCAAAATGTTTTTCTTTTTTGTTCTTTTTCCTTTTTTCTTTATTTCTTTCTGTCCATTTTTCTTTCTTTCTCCCTCTTTCGAAAATATTTGTTTCTTCCTTTTTTGCTTTCTTTCTTTCTTTCTTTTCTAAAATGTCTATCCATCTGTCTTTTTTCTTTCTTTCTTATTTTTCATTCTCCAAATACATTCCCAGAAATGTCAGTAATTCTTACAGCATACTTAACAATTTTCATGCAATTAGTTCTAGCATATTTTGAGAGAAAATATAAATGGTCGTCTCTATTTGAGAGACGACAAACAATTTCTTTTTAGTTTCTTTTTATTCGTTACGCTTGTAACTCAATTTCCTCGCATCTCAAATGAATTTCTCCCGATGAAACCAACTAAAATGTCATTAATCAGTTCCAGCCCCCCCCCCAGAAACACCCTAAGTTTTAGCTAGATTAGAAACACACTGGTTCTCATTCGAACACCGAAGTTAAGCAGCGTAACGCCTGATTAATACTTGGATGGGGGCCGCTTGGGAAACCCAGGATTAGAAAAATATCAATGTATTGTATAAAACCTAAAATCAAAGGAGGTATTTCCATCAGACCCTGTACTATTACATAAAAAAACTTCAACTTTGGGGATGTCTAAGCTATATGGAGCTACCATTACCAATTGCCTAAGTTTACTTGCACCACACAGATGACAGTTTAAAACGTGGGAGGTATTCCCACCAGACCCTATACTACTACATAAAAAGCATCTATTTTGGGGTTTGTCTAAGATATATGGAGCTACCATTACCACTTGCCTAAGTTCACTTGCACCACACAAGTGATAGTTTGAAATGTGTGAGGTATTTCCATCAGACCATGTACTACTACATAAAATGCATCTACTTTATCAATACCAACAAACAGTAAAGTGGTAAGATATTAGCTAGATGGAGCTACCATTACCACTTGCCTAAGTTCACTTGCACCACACAAGTGATAGTTTGAAATGTGTGAGGTATTTCCATCAGACCATGTACTACTACATAAAAAGCATCTATTTTGGGGTTTGTCTAAGATATATGGAGCTACCATTACCACTTGCCTAAGTTCACTTGCACCACACAAGTGATAGTTTGAAATGTGTGAGGTATTTCCATCAGACCATGTACTACTACATAAAAAGCATCTATTTTGGGGTTTGTCTAAGATATATGGAGCTACCATTACCACTTGCCTAAGTTCACTTGCACCACATAGGTGACAGTTTTAAAAAATGGTAACAGATTAGTTAGATGGAGCTACCATTACCACTTGCCTAAGTTTACTTGCACCACATAGGTGACAGTTTAAAAAAATGGTAACAGATTAGTTAGATGGAGCTACCATTGCCACTTGCCGAAGCTCACTTACACCACATAGGTGACAGTTTGAAAGAAATGATAAAAGATTAGTTAGATGGAGCTACCATTACCACTTGCCTAAGTTTACTTGCATCACACAGGTAACAGGATGGAGCTACCATTACCACTTGCCTAAGTTCACTTGCACCACACAGATGACAGTTTAAAACGTGGAAGGTATTTCTATCAGACCCTGTAATACTACATAAAATGCTTCTACTATGGGGTTTTCTGAGCTATATGGATCTACCATTACCACTTGCCTAAGTTCACTTGCATCACACAGGTAACAGTTTGAGGTATTTCCACGAGACCCTGTAATACGACATGCACATGAATCAGTCTTAGGATTATCTGATTTAATAAAATCTGGTATGACATTAAGTAAATAGAGCTACCATTACCACTTGCCTAGGTTCGCTTGCACCACACAAGTGACAGTTTGAAAAAATGGTAAAACATTAGCTAGATGGAGCTACCATTACCACTTGCCTAATTGCACTTGCACCGCACAGATGACAGTTTAAAACGTGGGAGGTATTTCCATCAGACCCTGTACTATTACATAAAAAGCATCAACTTTGGGGTTGTTTGAGCTATATGGAGCTACCATTATCATTTGCCTATGTTCCCTTGCACCACACAGATGACAGTCTAGAACGTGGGAGGTATATCTGTAGCCCCCTGCATTAAAAGGCTTGTCCGATAGACAGCTAATAAAGAAAATAGGATTTTGTATTTCAATCATTACTGTAAAAACCGGATGTTCAAGAGACTGTGCCAATTAAATAACGACCAGCAAGTCGCCATTGTCCGTTTTCCCATCACTTGATTAAACAGAAAACATGGAGTCGACTTCCGGAACTTATAGCTACCCCCCACACACACGCAAAAAAAAAAAGAAAAGAAAAGTGAAAGAAAGAAAGAAAAAAGTCTGTCTATTTAGATATTATTGACAGTCTTTTTATTTTCACACCAGCAGTTTTACTTGTATATCAAGTGACACTAAATTTACAAGATATTAGATAGATGGAGCTACCATTACGATTTGCCTAAGTTCACTTGCACCACACAGAAAGAAAGAAAGAAAGAAAGAGGGGCGGAGAGGGAGTGGGGGAGGAATAGAGAGTTAAATCAAAATTATTACACTTTTTACATATTGAACTATCTTGCAATATCTCTTAAGTAAACATCATACCAAATCTATTCAAGATGGAGACCACACCCAGAAAATACATTTGACCCCCCCCCCGCAAAAAAAGAAAGAAAGAAAGAAAGAAAGAAAAGTCTGTCTATTTAGATATCATTGTCTGTCTCTTTATTTTCACACCAGCAGTTTTACTTGTATATCAAGTGACACTAAATTTACAAGATATTAGATAGATGGAGCTACCATTACCACTTGCCTAAGTTCCCTTGCACACAGAGAGAGAGAGAGAGAGAGAGAGAGAGAGAGAGAGAGAGAGAAAGAGAGAGAGAGAGAGAGGGGGGAGTGTGAGAGGAAGAGAGAGTTAAATCAAAAGTATTATACTTTTTACATATTGAACTAACTCTTAAGTAAACATATCAAACGTTGTAATAATTAAATATTTTTTTTATTAAGTTGTAATAATTTTCATATCAAATCTATTCAATATGGAATCGACTTCCAAAACCTACAGATGACCCCACCCTGGTATAGCAAGTGATACAAAACTGGTAAGGGTATTTGCCTGCTCATCCCACTTATGAGGGCCGGACACAAGGTCTCGTTTTTACGTGGGCGCATAAAAATTGCGTCGATCCAGGGGGATGGTCCCCCCGGATCGATGCTATTAATTGTACTCTACCGGTCCAGAGGCCGAAGCACACTGGACCCCCAGCCGAGGCCGGGTATAGAAGGTAAGGGTATTTGCCTGCTCATCCCACTTATGAGGGCTGGACACAAGGTCTCGTTTTTACGTGGGCACATAAAAATTGCAATGATCAGGGGGGCATGGCCCCCTTGGATCGATGCTATTAATTGTACTTCACCGGTCCAGAGGCCGAAGCACACTGGACCCCCAGCCGAGGCCGGGTATAGAAGGTAAGTGCCAAAGCATAGAATCTGGAACAGATACTACACTTTGATCCTCCCCTACAAAACTGGTAAGACATTAGATAGATAGATAGAGCTACCATTACCACTTGCCTAATTTCACTTTCACCACACAGAAAGAAAGAAAGAAAGAAAGAAAAAGAATGAGAGAGAGGGGGGAGAGAGTTACATAAAAATTATTATACTTTTTACATATTGAGCTATCCTGCAATAACTCTTAAGTAAACATATCAAAAGTCGTAATAATTAGATCATCATACCAAATCTATTCGAGATGGAGTCAACTTCCGGAACCAACAGCTGACGCCCACCCCGAAAAAAAGAAAGAAAGAGAAAGAGAAAAAAGTCTATCTATTTAGATATTATTAGCAGTCTACTTTTTTTTCGCACCAACAGTTTTACTTTCATATCAAGTGACACCAAACTGTTGAGACATTAGATAGATGGAGCTACCATTACCACTTGCCTAAGTTCACTTGCACCACACAGAAAGAAAGAAAGAAAATACAGTAACTGCACTTTTGCAGAGTGGTAAGACAACCAAATGGGGACACCTGTTGGCCACGGGTGGTGATCTGTGATGCTTAAGGACGGAATCCTGGTGGATGAGCATTCCATGGCATGCAACACTCCACTTTGGTCCTTACCTAGGCTAGACGGTCAATCGGAGAAGTTTTTCTGCGTTCAGCTTGGCGAGACGCCTATTGGTTCTCCCCCAATCAACGCAGTACGAGAGAGAGAGAGAGAGAGAGAGAGAGAGAGAGAGAGAGAGAGAGAGGGGAGAGAGAGTAGAAGGGGGTTGTCGTGCAATACGAGTGGCTGGCTGCAATTTCACAAAGCACTCATACTATCTAGCCGGGTGGCTAATTACCAACTACGACTGCTACTGACCCCTTCCCAACAGAACTGATAGACTCTGTCGGCGTTGCCTGGGATAAAAAGCCACAGAAAGAACATCAAGATGATGGACTCACATTTTCCAACATTTTCCTTGTAGCCAACGAACTAAGTTGGTGGTTTTGTTTTACGTCATATCAACACTTGTTACTGGTATGTTTGGTGACTTTGGTGTGAATGATTTTCAGAAGAAATGCCTCAATATGGTGAAAGGATTGATTAATGTATGTTCCGGGTCAGTAAGAGGAACTAATTAAAATTCAACCATTTCCCACTCTTTTATTATATATGTTGGTTGTTGTTTTGTTTTACGGCATATCAACAGAGAGAGAGAGAGAGAGAGAGAGAGAGAGAGAGAGAGAGAGAGAGAGAGAGAATGTGAGTGAAAGAAGACATAGAGCAAAAGAAAGAAAGAGAAATCGTTTATGTGATACTCACACACAGATATATATGTATACATATATCTGTGTGTACAAAATACACACGTGCAATCGACTGCAATTAATCAACATCTTGATTAATTCAGTGGATTAAACCCTGAAGATATTTATGGTGAAACTCGAATAGGTTATTCCTGTGTATACCATTATAATAATAAAATTGCTCTATTTACGAATTGAGCACTTTATTTTGTTATATCGCTGTCTTATCATTGTGAAACTTGTATCAACTAACCAATGTGACCAATTTCACCGGTATGTAACCATTTTCATATGAAATATATATATATATATAGAGAGAGAGAGAAAGAGAGAGAGAGAGAGACACACACACACACACACACACACACACACACACAGGCAGACAGACAGACAGACATGAAATAGCTTGTACCAGTGAAAAGTCATGATATATATATATATATATATATAGATTTCTATGGTATCTTTCTAAGGAAAAACAACTTAAATGTCTTATATTACAGTAACAATAGAATGCCTCATTACTTAGAGGTTAGACCAGGTCATATATATATATATATATAATATATATATATATATATATATATATATATATATTTGTGTGTGTTATTGTGTTTAAAACTTTCAGTATCTATACTGTCAGAGCTAGATATATGATAATGGGCTATATATATATATATATATATATATATATATATATATATATATATATATATATATACAGAGAGAGAGAGAGAGATAGATAGAGAGACAGACAGATTAAATATCTTGTACCAGTGAAAAGTCATGAATATATATATATTTCTATGGTATCTTTCTAAGGAAAAACAACTTAAATGTCTTATATTACCGTAACAATAGAATGACTCATTACTTAGAGGTTAGACCAGGTCTATATATATATATATATATATATATATATATATATATATATTTGTGTGTGTGTGAGTGTTATTGTGTTTAAAACTTTCAGTATCTATACTGTCAGAGCTAGATATATATATATATATATATATATATATATATATATATATATATATATATATATATATATATATATATATATATATATATATATATATATATATATATATATATATATATATATATATATATATATATATATATATATATATATATATATATATATATATATATATATATATATATATATATATATATATATATATATATATATATATATATATATATATATATATGCGTGATAATACATTAATCTAAAACCTTATATATAGATACTAATATCTTCCGTTTTCACTATTGTCTGACAATATTCCATTTTAAAGAACCGCAGCCCCCACCCCTCCCGACCCCCACCAGCGTGTGGTAGGTGAGGGTGCTACACAGAAGGAATTGGAATATGAAATGGAAACGGATTTCTATGTCAAAAGATCGAAAAAGAATTCGATAGAACAATAGTCTGAATAAAACATTGTTCCAGACAATCCAAAAACCATTATTTCATACTAGCAAGAATATCCGCCCTACG
The DNA here is from genome assembly GCA_023376005.1 of Doryteuthis pealeii. NCBI lineage: Eukaryota > Metazoa > Mollusca > Cephalopoda > Myopsida > Loliginidae > Doryteuthis > Doryteuthis pealeii. The sequence goes on along the minus strand of CM042173.1, from coordinate 918,153 downwards.
TTGGGCGTAACTATTTAAGTTTTAATCTCATCATCATCATCATCATGTCACACTAGCAGCACGGTTATCCATGACAATCTCTATCATTCATTGCTCCTGGGAGGTCCTCTGTGCAGCATCCAGTATCCGCGCTGAATTGGTCTATGTACGTCTTTGCTTGACGGTCTACTCTGTCGTGTCCATGTGATGGCTTCCACAGTAGAACGTCACTAATGAGTTCGTCCTTGCTTCTCCAGCAGTGCCCAGCGTGTCTTGTTCGCCTCACACAGATGTGTGATATGGGGCAGGTGGCCGCACAGCTGTTTTCTCGTGGGTTGTTGCTTCCACGTCTTGTATAAGATTGCGCGCAGGATTCTTGTGCAGCTCCCATCTAGCTTATTCTCCAGGCGCTTCGTTAAGGTCCAAGTAGTGCAGCCGTATAGTAGTACTGATACAACGACGGCCTGGAAGAATTTTCGTGTTAACCTATCACTGACATCGGATTTCCATATCACTGACAATCTGTTTAAAGCAGCCCATGCCTTTCCTATGCGTGCATTAACGTCGCTTTCTGTTGATGAGATATTACTACCTAAGTTTTAATCTACTGAAATATATTAAACTAGCAGGACCTATGGGTATACCACAGTATGATAATCTAATTATTACAACGTTTGATATGTTTAAAGAAATATTGCAAAATAGTACAATATGTATAAACGTATAAAAGTAAAGTAAAGTCGACGTGGCGGCCTAAAGTCGGTATCAGCCAGTCAGCGAGGGAGTCTGTCCCCTTTTCAATAGCGCTAGACCAAGGAGATTGTTTTAGCATCTGAGGTGGAGCGCCACACATACCATCAGCTCCTTACTTTACCGCACAGATCCCTGTGCTACTCATACACTGAGTTGGCGAGGACCGGTATCGAACTAGGAACCATGTGGTCTCTAGCCGAACGCTCTACCGACTGAGCGCTATCAGTCCCCTCTATATCCTCTCCCACCTTCTTTCTTTCTTAATATATTTTTCTGTGTAGCATGTCCTTTCTTTTCTTTCTTTAGGATAAAAATGGAATAGTCCATTATTTAGCCGAGGTGACGCATTCATAAAAAATAAGAGTTCTGCGGATGAGCAACACCAGATACACGGGATTTACATTTTTGCATTACATCGTGGGCGATTTGGACGGTCTCATTTCTAACCAGAGGGTGTTGCAAGATAATAACAAACGTATTAATATATCAAGTTAGAAAAACTAACCAAATAAAAAGATTACACTGGTTTTTAATTGGTTTCTATATAAAATCATTCATAGGATGTATTTTAATACGTTGGATGATAAAAAATAATATTACAGATCAATAACTCCAAGTAATTATTTATTAAACCGGGTTTTGTTAAAACCAGTATGCAAATTAACCACACCATATATTATGTAAACCTTTATTTCTTAGTGATATATACACAATGCAGTATTTTAAACGCACTAATAACATGGGCTGTTTTGAGGCAAATCTAACTCACTTTCTAGTAAGTAAGTAAAGTCGTCTGGGCGGCCTAATGTCGGTACCAGCAAATCAGCGAGGGAGTCTATCCCCTTTACACTAGCGCTAGACCAAGGAGATTGATTTTTCATCTGAGGTGGAGCGCCACACATACCATCAGCTCCTTACTTTACCGCACAGATCCCTGTGCTACTCATAACGCTGATTTTAACGCTTTCTTTCTTTCTTTCTTTCTTTCTATATCCCTTTCTTTCTTTCTTTCTTTTCGTTAGCCCTTCCTTAATTTCTTTCTTTCTTCTTATTTTTTCTTTCTTTCATTCTTTCTTTTTTTCTTTTCACATGTGCTTTCTTATTTCTTTATTCATTCATTTTTCTTTCTTTCTTGTCATTTTTCTTTCTTTCTTTCTTTCTTTCTTTCTTTCTTTCTTTCTTTCTTTTTCTTTTCATATGTGCTTTCTTATTGCTTTATTCTTTCTTTCCTTATTTATTTCTATATCCCTTTCTTTCTTTCTTTCTTTCTTTCTTTTCCCCTTCTTAATGTTTTTCTTTCTTTCTGTGCTTGCTGAAGGCCACATGTGACCCGCGCACTGCCTGTTTGACATGCCTGGCTAACAGTATCCTCTTACATAAATATGCCTAGCTTACAGTATCTTTATATATATATATATATATATATATATATATATATATATATAATGTATATGGAGAAATGTAGACAAACACAAGATGTTACAAAGGATGAAAGTTTATTCTTGGTGATAATGTCAACGCTATAACGTTTCGGTCTTCACGGCCTTCTTCAGGACGATAGATGAGTTCTCGAGTCAGAGAGTTCAATTCACTTCCTGGCGAGTATCTTTGGTCGCGAGTGCGAGGAGGGGATGGTAAGTTCCTGCTAATATGGGTGGGTGTTTGAGTTGATTATGGGGCGTTGGGGGCCATAGGAAATGGGTCAAGTTGTAGTGGTAAGAAAATGAATATAGGTCTTGTTTAATATGTGAGGAACGATAGGGGTATTTACATGTGTCCCACTTTCACACGATATGGCACAAGGCCGTTTTATGTGGGCACCACCCACAAACCGAGACTCTTGGGCGGTAGGTAGAAAAATTGCGTCGATCCCGTTGGCATTGCCCCTCAAGGGGGCGCCTGGTATCGACGCTATTAATTAAACACAACCTGTCCATGAACGATAGGGGGTTTGAGGAATATGGGTCCTTAGTGCGGGCTTGGTGTGTGGTGTGTGTGTGTGTGTGTGTGTTTAAAAAGATGTTAAGTTATGTTATTGTTATCGTTTGAATTTGTCGGTATATCAACGATTATTTTGCCTAGATATGGAGAGATGTTGAAAAAGCCGGATCCACTGTTTATATTCTGTATATTATTTATTTCACTGACTTCGAAGATTTGCACTAATCTTTTATTATGGATGAATGCTAGCATCGAGGCACTGTTGAAATGGAAATCATGGTATGTTTCAAATATGTGCTGGAACAGACAGTTGTTTCAGTTATATCTTATATGTCACCCATACAGATACTGAACAAGTAATCGCTGACTTAACTTCGACAATGTGATGAGAACCAGTACTTTTAACGTGACTTTACTTAGCCCGGCACAGAACCCCTACCACTGGGTTGCTTACGGTATCCCCTGTTCCTAAGCAGCCACGCATCGAAGTACGAGCAGACGCCGTGACCTAACGGGGACCCGATGCTTTCAGAATGACATGGCCTTAAGTTTGAAATATCAACTGTTGACATTTCTGACAGGGGGCGCATCAGGTTACACGTCTCTACGCGTTCTCTCAATCCATCAACATAAATGCTACAACAAAACGGACCCTGATAGCATTGTTCCTCTTCGATCTTAAGGCTTCTTTTAATTCAGGACTAAAAAAATTATTTATAACGTATTTAAAAAAACATAAAATTCGAGCCTTTCAATATTTATTTTTCTTGAGCAAAAATTTTAAAAAAAGTATTTTCCTTCGTATAAAGAAAAGAAGAAAAAAATACCGTATTCCTTAAAAATCCTCATCTTATCGGCTCAGTTTCTATAGCACTAAGACTCTGTATGTAACATAATAAACGCCTTCATCATGCGTGTTATATATATAGCTCAGTCGGTAGAGTGTTCGGCTGGGAACCTCAAGGTTCCTGGATCGATACCGGCCCTCGTCAACCCAGCGTATGAGTAGCACAGGTATCTGTGCGGTAAAGTGAGGAATATTTTCATTGGTCAGGTATGGTGCTCCCCCTCAGATGCGAAAACAATCTCCTTGGTCTAGCGCTAGTGAAAAGGGGATAGACTCCCTCACTGTCTGGCTGAGAACGATTTAGGCCACCCGACGACTTATTATATATGTGTGTGTGTGTGTATGTGAGGGAAAAAGTATTGGAAAAGTGAATAACGAACACAAACAACTCTGTTGGTTTTGTGACATGCATTTAAAAAACGGAAGGTACATAAAAGGATGGTACATAGAGGGGTGGCCACTTTAGCAACAGCAGTTTCTGTAAGCAACCTGATAGACGGCCTGAAAAGGGTTGATATGCAATAACATAAAACAACCAACCACCCACCAATTCATAACATTAGAGTCATGTCACGCTGAAGGCACCGGTTCCCGCTAGATCACCGTAATTAAGCAACAATGGGCCTGTTCAATACTTGGATGGGTGACCACTTAAACCAAAGCAGTTGGTGTAAGCAGCCCGATATCAAAATGACTGAATTCGGCATTAAATAACTTCAAAAGAGTTGACGTGCCGTAAAACAAAACAACCAACCTGATCAACAAATAAACCAACCAAAACAAAGATACCTAAACTGTTTTTAGCGATTTGTGTTCCTAGATCTAAAGTGAGGGAACATTTTGGTATTATAACTAAGTTGTAAACTGATCCCCCATTTCTTAACCCCATTAGATTCATAAGGAATTTCGCTGTCAGGTAACACTGAAAACAACGCCCCCCGTTAGATCAATGAAATTAAGCAGTGATGTGCCTGTTCAATACAAAGATGGTTAATCATTTAAGCAACAGCAGGTACTGTAAACCACCTTAATATCAAAATGACTTGATTCGGCATAAAATGATGGTTAATCATTTAAGCAACAGCAGGTACTGTAAACCACCTTAAATACAAAATGACTTGATTCGGCAAAATGGCTAGAGAAGGAAGGGTTCTTGATAAACCACAAAGCATAAAAAACAAAACAAAAAACTCCACGCAATTTTTGTTTACCCAAAATCATAAAGGCTTTCTTACGACTAAAGTATCTGTTGTCGCTGTTGTGTATCACGGTTCATTCATCAACTTTGTTGGCTGAAGTCCAATCACTGAAGGGTGGGCGTCTGGAGAAAAGTCAAATCTTACACAAGTCGCGTTTCATTGAGATTAACAATGTGTTTGTAAAATAATCGAAATATGAATGGAACATTTCTTCTCCCTAAGATTAATAAATAGTTCAGTGTTAAGAAATTAAAAAAAACAAAAAAAAAAAAAAAAAAACATTTAATCTATAATAATAAAAAATATAATCTATATTCTTTTTTTAGCTAGAGAAAGGTATAGGCATAATGGTTATGAAAACGATAACTGATAACGAGGTTCAAATCCCGGTCGAGGCTATTCATAAACACAGTAGCATTATTTAGATTATTTGGACTAGTGCCCTCATCTTTATTGTTATCTACACAATGTTTCGACCGATGTGCCCTCCGGCCTTCTTCAGGTATTTAGTCGAATTCGACAACCTTCACTAAGAACTTGGGAACCTTCAGTTTGAACCTTCACGGAACTTTGAACCGAACTCTTTTTTTTCAATCCACGGGGGTAAGCTGTTCTCATTCTGTTAACCATTATCGGGTACAAGTGTTGAGCTGTGTTAATTATTTTATGTTACCGTCACTCTTGGCCAGGATCGAACCTGCAGCCCAGAGATAACTGTCACTTAGAACTGTATCAACTCAACGCCTATATCCGTTGTGCCATGTATCCAATTGGACATACACAATTCAGATTAAAAAAATTAGCTGTTTTAAATTTTTAAAAACTCGCTTATACCAAGGAGAAATCATTTAGTAAAATTCCCTGAACATTCAACTCTTGAAGTCTTATTACTATAGTTTTAAAATTACTACGGCACTTTATAACACACACACACACACACACACCACACATATATATATATATATATATATATATATATATATAGGTTTCGAGTCACACACGGAGCAGTCTCCCTTGCTGATGAGACCTAATAGGTTGAAATGTACATTCAGGGATTGACATTTTCTCGACTTGTTTAGCCTTACATTTGAACATATATGCCCGCCTAAATTCATTATTATTAACAAATTAATTTTCAAAATTAGGTATGACTTCAATTAAGCACATATCCTCCAAAATTGTCGGCTTAAAGTCATATAAAAAATAAACATATTTGTTTGTTTACTTACCATCATATATATATATATATATATATATATATATATATATATATATTCTGAGTTTTCTTTTCCTAGACTCATTGCCTAACCAAGTTTAAAGACCCATGTCGGCCACACTATTTACCCATAGCTGGAAGAAGTATAGTTGGATTCATACATTTCCCAAGGGTATTAGGGCTATGTGAAATTTGAACAACCTCGTCCAGGATTTAAACTCGGTTATTCGTGTCCATTTCCGCCGCCGTTAACCAGGCGCCATTGATAGTATAGATGATTACACTGGTTTACAACAAATATTTTTTGTCTGAGGCAAGAATGTGAATAGGTGTTTTTTCACTAATTTGGGTGTGTTGAATTCAAATTTATAAACAGTTTTGCTCTATCACCTCTAGTTTTCTGTCATTTAAATAGTCTCATTTTAGTATATACAGTGTATATACGTGCTTATTTCAACAGTTGCAGCAGCTTATTACAGATAAAACAGGATAGATAAAGAACATTGACGGAATAATATGACACAATGCACACAATTCATAGTACCGCAGACCGTTAGAAGTGTGTTTCATAGATGATCTGCTGTTTGCCTCCGGATGTCGCAAGAGCACCTAACAAAGAAAAATTAAACATAGAAGGCCAATATATATCGCCCGACTAGTCACAATCTTAACAGAGCACACACAATACACTCACTGAGTCAATAAGAGCCCTACACGATATATATATTACTTGAGTATATCATTTCACTCTCGTCACTGCATGACTATCGTCACTGGATCCACACGCGTGCGCGTGCGCTCCGCAACTACGTATCTCTATAGTCCTGCATCCTACTAGCCACAGCGCTAATCTGATGACATATAACTCTGACACATCACACTATGTACGCATCGCACCCGCGGATCTTGACAAAAATCACAACGATACGATAACTGATGTATATATGATATCGTATCGAATACTGCTAGGAGATATAGATCTCAATCACAGAGAAGCATAACAACAAACATCGCTATATATAACCACAATACCACGACTATATCACTGGTAGACAATCAATCGAAATAAGCTGTGCAATCGTCACATGTCACAAACTGCCATGCCACACAATCTATATATAGCATACACCAAGATCATACGCTTCATTATCATATATATATCTCAGCCGAAATTCAGTCAGCGGCAGCACTACACAGTAGATAACCCGACCGCACGCACATCAGCATACTCCAGATATCTACTAATGCACGCACGCAATATCGCGAGTGCTGGCATATCCACATATGCTCATGACACAGTAGAAGATATATCCACATATCACAATGAGAGAGTCCGCAATGGCGAGCAGCCGACAAAAATGGAGCAAGACGACATCAGATCGGAACACTACACTCTTAGCGAAATCATTATAGATAACTATCAGCCGCTCACATATATATATATATCACGTGATTCATACTCGTGAGAGTGGCGAGTGGGAACAAAAGTGATCTATATACTACATAAATCGCATTGGAAGATTTTACTACATCAAATGCATTGGACTCGTACAGTTACTACACATAAACTGCATTGGAAAGTAGAACTTATACTAACATAAATGCACTGAAGTGAGGTTTACTACATAAATGCATTGAAAGTGATCTTTACACATCTAAAATGCATTGGAAGTGATTTTACTACATAAATGCATTGGCAGTAACACATCAAAAAAACCCACCATCAAATCTGAACTTCAGCACCCCCAAATTTAGGTTAAAACAAGCTATTTTTGTACTTGCCTCAATTTCTTTGAACCAGTGTTAGTCGAGTAAAAATTTGAAAACTATTAAAACTGATTTCCACCTTGGTAAGGAACAACAGTCTAGAAGAGGAAAACNCATATATACAACTATATATATATAATTATAGTCATCCACAGACACCATGTTTCGACGTTCACATCTCTTCGATGTGGGTAGAATAGCAACTATATCTAGCAGGGATTTCAAAAATACTACTTCGTGTGTAGGTGAAGAATATTCTTAGCCTTAAAAATTAGAGTGCGCTAATGCTAACGAGCTGGACTAAGAACAGTGTAGCAAGAACTATTACATTCACTTTTGGACTATACCTTTGGGAAAGGTTTGAACCACCCCATTCCTGCAGGTTGGGTAAATAGTACCACTCAAACACACTCTCACACACATACATACACACACAACTATATAATATATTATTATATATTAATGATTTGAAGGCAATCACAATGCATATAAAAAATAAAAACAAAAAGATGTTTTTTGTCTTATCCGATTTCAAAGTAAACCTTTATCTTCAGAGACAGTTTTTCAGAAATGGCGCGCTACTTTTTTTTTGTCTCGTTATATTTTTCTTTTTTTCTTTTCTTTTCCTTTTTCTTTATGTTATGAATGAAATTGGGCGCGATAACTGTAGTTTCTTATTTTTTTTATGCATTGTATTGCTTCAATCATTAAATATATAATAACATACTTAACAAATGCTTCAAGCAAATTACCAATTACTTATATATATATATTATATATAGTCATTCTCAGCCACCATGTTTCAAAATTCCATCTGGCACGAATCTATAAGCTATCTATTGACTTATATTTATTTTTAATCGCAACAGAGAACGTTTTAAAGAAAATTTCTTTTGTTTTATTGCAAGTTTGGGCGTTGGTAGTGCTTGTGGCGCGATTATCTTCGCGATTGGCACAAACAAATATTTTCTGTTTCTATGCGCAGGAAATAAATCACCAACGTCGCAATTGCTGTGACGGCTGTTGTTTTACATGTTTTGACAATTTATTTCGTGATATTCGAATCATCACAAACGCACACAGCGGGGATTAGTTTTCACTAGCAGGACCTGTGGATATACCACACGTGATAATTTAATTATTACAACATTTGATATGTTTACTTAAGAGCTAAATAGTTTCAATATGTAAAAAGTAGATAATCTTGATTCAACTCTCTCTCTCACTCTTTCTTTTACTTCTTTTCATCTTTACATTTTGATTGATTGAAACATATTGTGTTATCGCTTCCATGCGCTCACCCCTCTATCTATCCCTACTCTCTTTCTTTCTTATGGTTTTCTGTGTAGCATGTCCTTTTGCTTCCGTTTATTTCTTATAATAAAAACAAATGCGGTCATTATTTAGCTGAGGTGATAAAGATATAAAGAATCGGCAGATAATTTGATATGAGTATTTAAGCGGCTATTGCTGAATTGTTTCAATACTAGCAGGACCTGTGGATATACCACATCATGATAATTTAATTATTACAACATTTGATATGTTTACTTAAGAGCTATTGCAAAATAATTCAATATGTAAAAAGTATAATAATCTTGATTCAAACTCTCTCTCCACTCTTTCATTCCTTCTTTTCATCTTTACGTTACGTTGAATTGCTCCCGCACTCTCACGCCCTCTCTCTATCTTTCCCCTACTCTCTTACTTTCTTATATTTTTCCGTGGCAGCATGTCCTTTTCCTTCCCTTTCTCTCTTTATAATAAAGAGGGAATGGTCCATTTTTAGCTGAGATGAAGACACCATAAGAAATAAGAACTTTGGCAGATAAGCAACACCAGATAATCAGGATTCACATTTTTTGCATTTCATCATGCAATGATTTGATGGCCTTATTTTTAATCAGAGGGTGTTTGCAATGTGATACAATTGGAAGATTAAGGAACAATAGTATTAATAATGATTAATAATGGAGATTTGGTCTATATTTGTTTGTAATAGATTACTGAATTCATTCATTCATTAATCTAGCAGGACCCTGTGTGGATAATGCTTTACAGTATGATAATTAATTATTACACACATTTGATATGTTTACTTAAGAGCTATTGCCAAATAGTCTAATATGTAAAAGTATAATAATCTTGATTCAACTCTCTCTCTCACTCTTTCTTTATTCTTTTCATCTTTACATTTTGATTGATTGAACATATTGGTGTTATCGCTTCCATACGCTCACCACCTCTATACTATCCCCTACTCTCTTTCTTTCTTTATTATATTTTTCTGATTGTAGCATGTTCTTTTGCTTCCGTTTATTTCTTTATAATTAAAAACACGAAATGGTCCATTATTTAGCTGAGGTGTCGAACTTTTGATATGTTTACTTAAGGGCTGCTGTTTCAAAATAGTTCAATACAGCGGGACCTGTGGATATACCACAGCGTGATAATGTAATTATTACAACATTTGATATGAATTACTTAAGAGCTATTTCAAAATAGTTCAATATGTAAAAAGTATAATAATCTTGATTCAACTCTCTCTCTCACTCTTCTTTCCTTCTTTCATCTTTACGTTAAGTTGAATTGCCCGCCGCACTCTCACCCCTCTCTCTATCTTTCCCCTACTCGCTTACTTTCTTATATTTTTCGTTCAGCATGTCCTTTTCCTTCCCCTTTCTCTCTTATAATAAAGAGGGAATGCTCCATTTTAGCTAGATGGAAGACCCCATAAGAAATAAGAACTTGGCAGATAAGCAACACCAGATAATCAAGATTCACATTTTTGCATTTCATTCTTGGATGATTTTGCATGGCTCTTATTTTAATCAGAGCGGTGTTGCAAGGGATACAATTGAAGATTAAGGAACAAGAGTATTAATATGTATATAATAGGAGATTTTGGTCTATATTAGTTTGCTAATAGATACTGAATCTTCATTAATACTAGCGAGGACCTGTGGATTACCACACGTATGATAATTTAATTATTACAACGTTGATATGTTACTTAAAGAGCTATTTCAAAAATAGTTCAATATGTAAAAAAGTATAATAATCTTGATTCAACTCTCTCTCACTCTTTCTTTCCTTCTTTTCATCTTCACATTTGTTTCATTGAAACATATTAGTGTTTATCGCTTCAATGCGCTCACCCCTCTATTTCCCCTACTCTCTTTCTTTCTTATATTTTTCTGTGTAGCATGTCCTCTTTGCTTCCGTTTATTCTTCTTATAATAAAAACAGAGAATGGTCCATAACATTTAGCTGGGGTAACGACACTCATTAAGATATAAGAATTCGCAGATGAGGAAAACCAGATTAATCATGATTTACAATTTTTGCATTTCATCTTGAGTTTTGACGGTCTCATTTTTAGCCAGCGGGTGTTGCAAGATGATAATGGTTGGAAGGCTATTTCTGAATTGTTCAATATAGCAGGACTTGTGGATTTACCATTGTATGATAATTTAATTATTACAACGTTTGATATGTTTATTTAAGAGGCTATTGCTGAATTGTTCAATATTAGCGGGACTTGTGGATATACCACAGATATGATAATCTAATATTACAACCTTTGATATGTTTATTTAAGGGCTATTGCCGAATTGTTCAATACTAGCGGACCTGTGGATATACCACAGTATAATAATTTAATTATTACAACGTTTGGTATATTTATTTAAGAGCTATTGCTGAATTGTTCAATACTTCGGGGACTTGTGAATATACCACAGTATGATAATTTAATTTATTACAACCTTTGATATGTTTATTTAAGGGCTATTGCCGAATGTTCAATACTAGCAGGACCTGTGGATATACTACAGCATGATAATCTAATTATTACAACGTTTGATATGTTTATTTAAGGCTATGCCGAATTGTTCAATACTAGCAGGACCTGTGGATATACCACAGTATGATAATTTAATTATCATAACTTTTTGATATGTTTACTTAAGAAGCTGTTTCAAAATAGTTCAATACTAGCAGGACCTGTGACTATTACCACAGTATGATTAGTTAATCATTACAGCGTTTGATATGTTACTTAAAAAGCTATTGCCAACATAGTTCAATATGTAAAACGTATAAGAATCTTGATTTAACTCCTCTCTGACACTGCTTTTCTTTCTTTCCTTCTTTTCCTTATTTTTCGATTGAAACATATTAGCGCCATGCAATCTCTCTCTCTCTATCTCCCAATTATTTTTTCTTCTTATTACATTTTCCTGTGTAGCATGTTACTTTCTTCCCTTCTTTCCAGACAGCAAGGGAAGTCTATTCTCTTTCACTAGTACTAGACCAGTGAATTGATTTTGCGTCTCGGCTAGAGTGCCCACACTATACACCTCAGCTCACCATTTCACCCGCACAGATCAATCGAGAGAAGAAAGCATATATAAAAGGAGGTTTAAATATAGAGAAGAAGAAGAAGAAGAAGAAGAAGAAGAAGAAGAAGAAGAGAAGAAGAAGAAGAAAGGTGTCAATGAGTTAGTGACTTAGACACTGATCAATCAAATTTCCTGTGGAAGGAAACAGATTATATAAATAGATTAAATATATGTTGCAAAAAGGGGGAAATTCCCGAATTAAGTTATAATTCAATCAAACGATTGCAAAAAAAAAAAATAAATAAATAAATAAAATAAAAATAAAGAAATATATATATATATATATAATATTATATAATAATACTATATATGACAAAATATATATATATATAAAAAACCGGAAATTAAATGAACAAATATAGGAAAAATTATATATATATATACACACACCACACCACCACACACACACACACACCACACACACATATAATATATATATATATAATATATATATATATATATATAATTTTTCTATATTTTTCATTTAATTTAATTTTTTTTTTGCAATCGTTATGATTTGAATTACAACTTAATTCGGGAATATCCCTTTTTGGCAACATATATTTAATCTATTTATATAATCTGTTTCCTTCCACAGGAAATTTCATTGACCAGTGTCTAAGTCACTAACTCATTGACAACTTTCTTCTTCTTCTTCTTCTTCTTCTTCTTGAAATATAATTAAAATTAAATTTTAACTGTTTCACCAGTTATTATTTCACCAAATGGCCGGAGATATTTTTGTTTGAAAATATTAAGAGAAATCAACAAAATCTTTAGGGATTCTCAAAATATTTTCAAACAAAATATCCCCGGCCCCTTGGCGAAATAATAACAGGTGAAACAGTTAAAATCTAATTCTAATTATATTTTAGGAGTTTTCTGTTCTAATTAATAGGTTTTCATTGTTCTATTTCAGTATCTCTACCGACCAGGATTCTGTCCTTAAGCATTGCGGTGTCATTTTAAAAATTATTTTACATTAGTCGTATTAGTTCGAATTTTCAAACTTTAAATGCTACACTTCATTACAAAATGAATAGGCTCCCAATCCAGTATGTAACACTTAAAAGCATATTTTTACAAAGGATTATATTGGTTATTTGAAACCCTTCAACTCTGTGCAAACAAATGATTATTATAAATAAAAATAATTACTTTAGACCATAGAATTATTGTATTAGTAAGAATACTTCTGTAGCGGAAAATAACCTGCATGGTGAACAACCAATGAGTCAGCACGTCTTTCGTCGTTCAAAGAGACAACGAGTCGCGTGCTGCATATGTAGACGGTGTCTGGTCCAACGCTAACTCTAATCCATTTGACTACAAAAGACGGACAGCATAGCACAACTTCCTGATTAATGTAGATCGCATTTGATTGGGTGACATTATTATTTGCATACGAAATATATATATATATATATATATATATATATTGCTGCTTACCATTTGATAAATAAACACTTCTCAATGTCGCTGATAGACCATATTTAAACATAAATATATAGGAGAACTAATAAAGTGTTTTGTAACTTAGGGCATATTAAAACTATCAAAATGTTCTCGTTAAAAAGATCAATTATTTCGGCTTTATTTAACACGAAATTATAATTTTAAATGTCCTGATATCCGACATCCTGGCATCCAAATCGTGCAACAGCACCCTATAAAAAGTAGCTGTACGACCACTTGTTGCATAGCGCCTTCTTTACCGGCACTAAATAGGTATATGTTTATATACTGGTCTTTCACTAAGCCAAATCAGCATATAACGTTATATACCTTTCTTACTACTTCTTACTCTGGTCGTCTATTCTTCTGGCCGACTTTGCTTCTGATCGTCTATCATCTATCTTGGTCTGGTATATCTTCTAAGGTCTCGTCTGGTCCTCTATTGAGGATTCCGGGTCTGGTTTCTGTTGGGGTTTCTCGTTATCAGAAGCCTTGTGTCATTGTTAGTTTTTAGTAATAAACACAAGACTTCGATTTATGTTGATGTTTACTTTATTTCAAATCCCCAGACAGACAATGCGCGCGGATCCTTACATCTTGCTAGCTTGGCTTCTAACTTCTAACTGACTAACTGAGTTGCTTACTCCTTAAACCGGAAGGGCCTTTTATCGGGTTCCGTTTCTCACGGTTTATCCCAGAACGCAAGGTGAGATCGAGGTCAAGCGCCGTCACTCACTCTCAAGGCCATCAGCTTGCACTAATAGATTTCTACACTATTGTCATAATCATTAGGTATCTAATGATTATGTAACACACTTGCCACCTATCATTATAGATCATCGAGTGGGCAAACAAGTATGAAGCTCGTCTCCGTTCATCCAGCATAACGTTCTGTAGAAACCAGCACATGCGGACTCGGTGCGGATATTAGATGCTACACTGAAGATTTCTCGATAGCCATGAATGATGATAGGGACGTTGGCGAGAGATTTTCAAGGATATCCATGCTACTGGCACTATATGATAATGATATGGGACATGTTAAATCTATCAAAATTTAAAAAATGGAATCCCCAACAAAAATAATAAAAGAAGAAATATTAGTAATAAAAAACATTTCCGATGCATTTATCGAAAAATCGTTGGCCAATTCATGTTTTATGTAAAAATCATTCCAATGTACTTTATAGTAAAATAATTTGTAATGCATTTTACTATAAAAATCATTTCAATTCATTGTCGTATTAAAAATTATTTTCCAATGCATTTTAATAGTAAAAGTCATTTCCAATGCATTTTTACACGTAAACAAACATATCCAATGCATCTTTATAGTAAAAGTCATTCCAATGCATCTTTATAATAAAAATCATTGTCCAATGAATATTTATAGTAAGAATCATTTCCAATGCATTTTCATAGTAAAAAGTTTATAATATAATGTTACAGACATGAAAGCAAAGTGATTGAGCCCCTTTGGCGATTGTCTTTACAGTGGAGAGGGACGGTGGGACTTACGTTTTCGAGTCGACTGACAAGCGAGGATTACTTTACAGTGGAAAGATTCGTCTGAAAGACCGAACGGTGCTTTGTGCCTGATATAACTTGATATCATATAACTGAGGGCAAAAACTCTACGAAAAAAAAAAACACAATATGTAAATATAAACCTATGATGAACGGGAGTCCCTAACCTCTAGGCATTAAATAACCCTAGACTGTTGGAATTTAATATATAGAGCTGGCGTCAGAAGTCCACTTCTACTTATAGACTCGCCGAGTGTCACGTGACCAAACCATTAACCAGTCACTGACAGCGCTCTGCTGCTGATATAATTATTTATACTGAAGGTCTGAGAACACCTAGGCACTACACTTTGACACTCGTGAGTACAGACCTCATGTAATTATCTCACTGGACCTCATAGGACTTACCAAAGGATTCTGTATTGCGGGACTTATTCACTCACCAAGGATTCTAGATTTCAGGACTTACTTTAAGTTCTTTACAACTGGCCAAGAATGGCGGTCAGAAATTCAACAGTTGCCATTAAAATCAATCAATTAATCAAAATTAATTCCCAAGATTCTCCGAGATCGCTAAGTCATTTAGTTTAAGTCTAATATTCCAATTCTAATAATATTTTAGTGACCCGCCTTAATCTATGTCTACAATTGCCAAATTGATTCAATTATATTATTTCAAATCTAGTTTCTTATCCAGGACCAAAATTATAGCTAATCTTCGTGTAGTCACACACACACACACACACACACACACACACATATACATACATATATATATATATATATATATATATATATATATATATGTGTGTGTGTGTGTATGTATATGTATATGTGTGCGTGTGTGTGTATAGAAATAGGAAAAACAAATTTAGTATTATCTGCGTTATTCGGACTATTGTCCCCATCTTCATTGTTATTTGTACAACGTTTCGGCCGATATACCCTCCGGCCTTCTTCAGGTATTTCTTGTCGGACTCGGGAACCTTTTCGGACTCGGTAACCTTTTTTTCGAACTCGGGAACTTTCTTGTCGTAATCGGGAGCCATCACGGAACTTTGAACCTAACCCATTACGACAGCTATGGTTAGCGGAATGAGAACAGGATACCCCCGTGGAATAAATAAAGGGTTAGGTTCAAAGTTCCGTGATGGCTCCCGAATACGACAAGAAAGTTCCCGAATTCGAAAAGAAGGTTCCCGAGTCCGACAAGGTTCCGAGTCCGACAAGAAATACCTGAAGAAGGCCGGAGGTCATATCGGTCGAAACGTTGTACAAATAACAATGAAGATGGAGACAATAGTCCGAATAATGCAGATAATACTAATCTTCAAGCCTCATCTCAAACATTCAGAGAAATAGAAAAACAAATTGTTCCAAAAGTTATGAATTTATTTTATTCTATTAAAATTTTTATTTATTATTATTTTTTTAATTCATTTTATTTTAATATCTATGTCGACGTGTAAAAGTTTCGGTTTGAATAAAATTTTCTTCAGGACAATATGATAAAAAGAAGAGAAAAGAATTTATTTGTTCAAAAGGTGATGGATGTCTTTTGAATAACTTGATTTTGAATTATGTATTTTTTCCTCTAATTTTTATCATATTGTCCTGAAGAAGGCTTTATATAAACCGAAACGTTTAAACGTAAACATGAATTTAAGAAATTCATTTTTGGGGAGAATTTGTTTTTCCTATTCCTATATATTTTCGGATTTTTGGTGTGTGTATGTGTGCGTGTGTGTGTGTGTGTGTGTCCCGTGTGTGTACACGAAAAATTAGTTATAATTTGATTCCTGGATAAGAAACGCACACACAAACACACACACATACACACACACACACACACACACACATATATATATATATACTAGCTAAAGTACCCGGTCCATGACCGGACTAAAAATAAAAAATAAAAAATAGGCAAAAAAAAAATCTGCCTATTTATTTATCATTAGAATTATGATAATTAAAGAACAAATTTTCTCATTCAAGTTACGTACATTAGAATCATTTTTATTATGTTTAAGGTAAGAACATATCATACACTGTTTTATATATGAAATATTAACGACATCGTATTTTTATTATATATTTTTTTTGTTTTTATTACAATACGAATATACAACTATGTTTACTTAGTTACGAAATAAGTAGTTATAATTTAACTACCTATTTTTGTAAAAGGATTTTCTTTCTAAAATTCCTTAGTTTTTAATTTTTTCGTATATATACAAAGTTGAGTTAGATTATATTTATTAAATAAACAATAAGCGCTTACTTTTTTTTTACTTTACTTCGCTCTTTCTTACCAAATAAATATTTGGAAGATAGATTATTTCATTTCATTTCTAACTAAATTAATATTTTAAAGACAGGAATAAAAAGATTGCGATATGAATAAGATTTGATTTTTCCTGAAAACATACTTTTGCTGTCCGAAGCAAAATAATTTTTTTTATAATTCGCTATAAAAAATAATTCAATTGATAAAGACCCGTACAAATTTGAGCAAGATTATTTCTCTTCTTTTCGTGAAAAGTTTTACTGAAACTCCAGTTTGAAAATAATAATAGTATTTGGGGACAATTTTAAATTCAGTTTTTAATTGCTTGATAAGTTAGAAGTACATTGTAATTTATTTCTTTGAATTTTTTCTACATGACAATTCAAATCTAGTTCTTAACGATAAAAAGAATGCAATATTATTTTTTGCTTACATTTTAAAACGTTTTCATTAGTTCTCTAAACTATTAAGACTTTATTTAAAACCATTAGTATTAATTACTAAACAACTCGTTTTATCATTTTTTTAAATTTACATTTATACAACCTATACTGGTGACTGATTTTTATTGACATTTAAAATCTTATTTTTAAAAAATGTAACCGTAAACTTGTGTTTTGAAACAATTTTCATTTTTCTACAATTTTTTGTGCATGACAACAATTTAATTTAAGTGAGTGTACATTGTAAAATAAAAGTTAGTTTCAAAAACATACGATAATATAAATAATATTTAGAAAGATTATAAAAAAAAACGAATTTATTTTACGTTAAAATTTAGTCATAGTTCAAGTTTGTCGCTAACATTTTCATTGTTTCTTTCTTTCTTTCTTTCTGCTGCTGAAAATGTTAGCGACTCGCCTGACTATTTTAGGCGAGTCGCTAACATTTTCGTTGTTTCTTCTTTTCTTTCTTTCTTTCTGCTGGTAAAACAGTCAGGCGAGACCCTGCTGATATACCAAGCATTAGCAGCAGCAGCAGCTATGCTATGGCTTTCGAAAATCGTTTGATTTTTGTTGATTAATTAATTATATCCCTTAATCAGTAAAAATCAATAACCAAATTTGGAGTGTTTCTTAGTTAGAACGATATCAATGTGTATGCAAGATTTTAAATCTGAGTGGCCTCCCGTTTTGGAGTTATACGTCGACACGTACATACCAAAATCTCTCTTTTATAGATTAGATATATATGTAAAATATAAATTTGAAGGCAATTTACAATGCAATGTAATAGGTGTTAAATGATGTTTATTTACGTTAAATATTTTCGAGAAAATCTCATCATCAGAGGCAGAAGCATCCGAGTTTTTTTTAAAGCACCGAGCCGGCGTAATCTTCTGTTGTTATTAAGTTGGAACAACGCCAGATATTTGAAATGTTCGGGATTTTCCGTGATGGCATGTCGGACTGTTGTATATGCGCTCGTGCTGAATATTCAAAATTCTTTTAGTTCTTTTTTTTTTAAAAATTTTTTTTTATAACTATAAAATAAGCCTCGTTGCATTGTAAATTGCCTTCAAATTTATATTTTACACATACATACGCTGCTTCAAAAAATCTATAAAAAAAACACTTATTTCACCACGCCTGAGCGAGGCTTATTTTATAGTTATAAAAAAACTTTAAAAAAAACAAACTAAAAGAATTTCGAATATTCAGCACGAGCGCATATACAACAGTCCGACATACCATCACGGAAAATCCCGAACATTTCAAATATCTGGCGTTGCTCCAACTTAATAACAACAGAAGATTACGCCGGCTCGGAAATATTTAGGTAAATAAACATCATTTAACACCTATTACATTGCATTGTAAATTGCCTTCAAATTTATATTTTACACATACATACAATGCTTCCAAAAATCTATAAAAAACACCAGTTGATTTATGATCTCCAAATTTGACAAAAACATAGATAACAGAACTAAAAAAAATTAACTAAAAACCAAATTACGTAACCCCATGAAGACGACTGGCGAAACAGTCGAAAGCGCTCGGGATATTAGTATGGGAAATATTATAAATCAATTGTACCCAGACTCAAAAAAGATCGCCAGAAGACTGGAAAAAATATTAATACAAAAAATGAAAAAGTAATACTCCGTATTGTTTAATAACACTTGCCTTGAGAATATATATATATATATATATATATATATATATATATATATATATATATATATATGTGAAAGGTAAAATGGATATGAATCCGACAATATGTGTAGAAAGTTTGTAGAAAAAAAAACAAGATGTTAAAAGTTTTGCTGACAGAAATCTGTTTCGACCATATGAAGAGGTCATTATCAAAGCAAAATTGTAAACGGAAAGACGAAGTGAATATATCATTAATCACGAGGCACAGAACGCTCTCGATCAGTACCGGAATTTTCAAATTTAAAAAAAAATGCGTATCTTATGTTAAAAATAAAATAAATTTTATTTAAAAAAATTCTGATCGAGAGCGTTCTGTGCCTCATGATTAATGATATATTCATTTCGTCTTTCCGTTTACAATATTGCTTTGATAATGAACTCTTCATATGGTCGAAACAGATTTCTGTCAGCAAAACTTTTAACATCTTGTTGTTTTTTCTACAAACTTTCTACACACACACACACACACACACACACACACACACACACACACACACACATATATATATATATATATATATATATATATATTTTAAATGTATAAGTAGTAACTTACCGGTGGGTATGAGTACGATCGTTGGAAGCGCACAGTATCCAGTGGTTAAGATTGAGAAAAAACAAATACAAAGTGCTCAATACAACGTAGAGCAAAAATTTATTTTAACAATGGAAAGGAGTAATCTACTCGAGTTTCATCGATTGATTCTTCAGGGTTACTTTAGTTAAATTAATCAAGTTTTCGATTAATCTTAGATGGTATAATACATGCCGTTGGAATGGGACTTATCTTCCTCTACTAAAGATAAGTCCCATTCCAACAGGCATGTATTATACCATCTAAGATTAATCGAAACTCGATTAATTTAACTAAAGTAACCCTGAAGAATCAATCGATGAAACTCGAGTAGGTTACTCCTTTCCATTGTTAATATATATATATATATATATTATATATATATTATAGTGTGAACAAAAATTATTAAGACAATCAGGAATATTTCTTGTATGTTGTTTTATTCTCAACTAGTTTCGACCTTAGGTCATCTTCAGGAGAAAATTTCTTATTTGCAGAAATTGTTGATAGATTATTAGAAAGGGAGCATTATAGAAGAATTATAAAACTTCAAGTGTTTTTGTGGGTTTGACATGCTATTAAAATCAGGGTAGGCGAGTGTGTTTAAT
>CM042173.1:867435-892435 GCA_023376005.1 Doryteuthis pealeii | reverse complement strand
GTTATCAGATCAAAAGATAAAGATGCGGAGGCGTATCTATCAATATAAAGGCGAGAAGATTCGAGCCGACTCACAGAGACGCCAGCCAGCAGTCAAAAAGGACACTTCACGTCTCCCGTCAGCAAACAACCTCGGGCACTCATTGGGAACACTGCGTTATTAGCCAGCCACCGGCATTTTCATTGTGAAGCTCTGTGCCTTTACCATCCACACACCGAAGAAAATAAAGAAGGGTCCTATCTTTGTACATATGTATCTGTTGTTTATTGAAGTCCAGTAGTCGGTAGTAGCTGACTACTACATACCCGCAACGACTACTACTTACACAATTTAGCAGCGTGAATTTGAAGCCGCTATACAACAGAAAGAAGTACAACATGTTCTTTCGAAAGCTTTAAAAAGTTACCTATTTAAACGAACACTAACATGATATTTCGTATTTCAAATATGATATAATTATAAATAATAAAATAAATAAAATACGAATAACATTTATTTAATTATTTACTTAATAAAACTATTCTAATAATAACGGAATTTGTTTTTATTGAAGTAAGTCAGTCTACTATTGGTTTGAACAATGTGACTGGCAAGCACAACTGAACCAGTGTCAAGACAACTGGTACTTATGGGAATTCAGAACAGTCCACTCATGCATTTGGGTGATTCCATTCCCTGAGTCCTGATTGGTTGCTTGGTTTGTATGATCTTCTGAGGCTCCATAAATCCTGTCATTTTGCAGTAGTCCTTTGCAGCAAACCAGAATCGTATTTCAGTTACGATTGCTTGCTGTCTTGTCTTGCCAATTCGACGGTAATTGGACTTAGTTGATTATTCTACAGTTTTATTCAAATTGGAGGAAAATGATTCGCGTGGTATCATCATCTGTAACTATGGACAGTAAGTAAGAACAGAGCAGGGATAAATAGACTTATTCGCTCGAGAAGTCGACGACCAATAGGACACAGGTCTTGTTCCTACAAAGGCAGGTCACTTAGAAAGGAATGCTTGCGGGTTTGACCTTTCACAGGACCAACGGACATGTATCGTGGAAAGCCATGCTAACAATCACAACAGAGACAATTATGTATTATTTGGATTATTCGGTCTATTGTCCACATCTTTATTGTTATCTGCACAACGTTTTTGACCTAACATGCCCTCCGGCCTTCTTCAGGTATTTTTTCTCGGACTCCGGAATTTTCTCGATCTCGAGAACCCACTCCTCAAATTTGGGAACCTTATCTTCAAAATCTGGAACATTCTTGTAATCGGGAGCCTTCACGGAACTTCGAACCTACCCCTTTATTCAATCCATGAGAGTAGACTGTCCTCCTTCCGTTAACCATGACTGGGTACAAGTGTTAAGTTGTGTTAATTATTCTATGTTCCTGTCGCCTTTGACCAGGATTGAACCTGCAGCCTAGAGATAACCGTCACGTAGAACTATATTAACTCAACGCCTATATCGACAACCCTATGTGTCAAACTGGAAAGAAGGTTCCCAAGTCTGAAGAAGGGGGTTTCCGAGTTCGAGAAGGTTCCCGAGTCCGACAAGAAATACCTGAAGAAGGCTGGAGCGCACATCGACCGAAACGTTGTGTAGTAACAATAAAGATTATGAAAATAGTCCGAATAATCCAAATGATACATACATTTCTCTGCTGGGATTGTTGGAATGGCTTTCCATGTCACGTGTTCGTTGGTCACGTGACAATTCAAACCCGTAACATTTCCTTTCTAAACGACCTAACTCTGTACGAGCAAGACCTGTGTCCTCCCATTCATCGTCGCTCCTTGAGCGAATAAGTATATATACCCGAAGAAGGCTGGAGACACATCGACCGAAACGTTGTGTAGTAACAATAAAGACGAAGAAAATAATCCGAATACTCCAAATAATTCAAATAACACATCAAGCCTTATCTAAAAAAAAAAAATCAGAGAAAGAGACAATTATATTTGTGCCGCTACAGTACAATAACTATTCGTATTCAGATAGACATAAAATGAAATAAAGATTTTGTAAATCAATAGTACACAGTACATAGTAAACGCTGGTATTTGAACTCGCTTGATCGATTACATCACGTGTGCTTGTAGTGAAGAATTGCCGAGGGGGTTTTAAACGAGTGAGAGTGGCCTGTGTCTGGTGTAAAATATGTAGTGTGTGAGCTAATGGTTTCGAATTGCACGAATATGTTCCACATTGTGTGTCGGTGTCAACTCCGGCTCGTTGCTACAATTTATTTGAAATTGAAATGAACCTGTACGTATTTGTTTTAGTCTTCTTGTGAATAAATAAAACATTCTGTGCTGTATATATAAACACCACAATTCACTACAACAAATAAAACGACAATAAAAACAAAACATTTACTTACTGAGATAAAACTTTGAGAAGGCGCAAATAACATGGCGATTTGATAAAAACAAAACATTTATTTAATCATACACAAATTTAAAGACAAAGAAAATAACAGGTAGTAGAAAACTTATATATATATATATATATATATATATATATATATATATATATATATATAAAGAAGTTTCGTATGTACGTGTCGACGTATAACTCCAAAACGGGAGGTCACTCAGATTTGAAATCTTGCATACACCTTAATATCCTTCTAACTAAGAAACACACAAATTTGGTTATTGATTTTTACTGATTAAGAGATATAGTTAATTGATTAAACCAAAATCAGCCAATTTGCGGAACTGCTCCTGCTGCTATTGTATCAGCAGGTTCTGGCATCCTGCTTAAATCAACAGTCATTCAAAATGTCCGCTCTATTTCTACTAATAAGTCAACATTAGTTAAATGTGATTGTTTTGTAATTTAGTACGAACTGTTAATGTTTTCGTCCGGTCATAGACCGGGTACTTTTGCTAGTGTTTGTATAATTTGATTGGTTGGTTGGATTTTACGGCATGTCAACCCTTGTTGGTTTATTTTATACAGAAGCAGTTTGTTTTATTTCACTGAATATTTGAGATGAGGCTTGATAATTTGGATTATTTGGTTTATTCGGACTATTACGTTTCGGTCTATGTGCTCTCCGGCTTTCTTCAAGTATTTCTTGTCGCACTGGGGAGCCTTCTCGAACTGAGGAACCTTCTTAGAATTCGGCAACCTTCTTGTCGTAATGGGTAGCTATCACGGATCTTTGAACCCAACCCCTTTATTCAATCCACGGGGGTAAACTGTTCTCATTCTGCTAACCATAGCTGGGTACAAGTGGTAAGCTATGTTAATTATTATTCTATGTTACTGTTGCCCTTAACTAGGATTGAACCTGGAGCCTATAGATAACTGTCACCTGGAACTGTTTTAGCTCAACGCCTATATCCAATTAGACACATTGCGTAGTAGATAGTAGTTCATTTTATTTATTCCTTGTTGGGTATTCAATTTTTAAAAAAAATTAACTCATTTTTATCTATTTAGCCCATAGATGGTATACTTATCCACCTTCGGGGTTCCAGTGGCTCTGGCCCTGGACCGGTAAAGTTAATTGATAGTGTCGATTCCAGGGGGCTATACCCCCAGGCAATACCTGTCCCCTTGATTTAAAGGAGTAGGATTGGGTTTATTGCCCAGCGCCTGAGGCGCCCCCTCGAGGGGGAATGCCAACAGGGTCGACGCATTTTTTTGCCTACCACCCATGAGCTTCGGCTTGTGGGTGGGCTCACATAAAAATGTCCTTGTGTCACGCCTTCATAAGTGGGATGAGAGGCAAATATACCGGTTAAGTAATGTTAACAGCGTTAATCCCAGAGAGCTATCCGCCAGGCGACACCATCTCCCTTGTTTTAAAGGGACAGGGCTGGTTTATTGCCCAGGCCTGAGCCGCCTCCTTGAGAGAGAATGCCGACGGGATCAATCGCATTCATGCACTAACTATCCCATGAGTCACGGCTTGTGGGTGGTTCGATATTAAAAAAGACCTTGTACCACACCCGCGTACGTGGGATGCACGGGAAAGAACTACGACTCAGGATCAAAGTGGGCTTGGGAGTAATGTACCTTGAGAATTGAATACTCCCCAGTAGATGTAGTTTAACGTCACACTCGGTTTGTTTAAGTGAAAAGTTCCTAATACGTAGTTACCATTGTAAGAAAGGTTCAAGATAAACTTGATATACAAAACTCCGACAAAGGTTAACAGACAAAACATTTAATATAATACAGCACATGGATATGACGAGATACAACGTACATAGGTAAAAGGGTACAAAAACAAGGAGTACATAAATAAAGATAAAGACACATTCATGAATGGTACAAGAAACATATAAAAGTACAGACATGAGACTAGGGATAGTCCATGCTGTGAAGAACTTACAGTAATGTAAGTGGGACCAAAAGCCCCAACAAGAAGGAATAGACCGTGTCTACTCCATGTGGCTCGTAGTTACTGGGCAGGAAAAGAGGCCGAAAAGGGTTTGAACCCGGCGCTTAAATACTATAGCCCCCTAGCGGGCACCAGCAAACTAAACCGGGCAGACAGCTCTCCCAGGCAAATACGAAACTAACGCTACACCATATTTGACGGCATATAGGACGCACTTTTTTTCAAGATTTTGGCTCAAAAAATTTGCCCTGCGTCTTATACATCGTAGGTGAAGTTTGCGACCTCCCGTAGGGGTAGGCTAATCTTCTATATGATTATTTTATTATTTATATCATTGATATTCTTATTGCTTGCCTGTACTGCCAAATTGCTTTTATACAGCTATGTTTATGGAGGCGCGTGGTCTAATGGTTAAAGTCTTAGGAAATAGACTCGTCGACCCGAGTTCAATTCCTGGACGAAACTGTTTGCATTTCAGATAGCACCTTGGGAAAGGTATGAATCCAACTATGGGTAAATAGAAGGACAGACTGGGCTCTTTAACCTTGGCTTGGTAACCAGTCTAGGAGAAGGAAAACTCTGAATTCAAGCCCATTAAACTCCGCTTAAAAAATGACCTTGTGTCGCATCCTGCTCGTGCGGAGGGGTTGGTAATATATATATATATGTTCTCTGCTTGTGTAATGCACAGCTAGACTGTTTTCAACAATATATGCTTAAATACACTAAAAACTTTTTTTTTTCTGAATCTGACCTACTGAAATGGGGGTGCGTCTTATATGTCCGTGCGTTTTATATGCCGTCAAATACGGTGTGTTTCTAAGTTGGTAAGTTAGAGCGGGAAAAGTCTTTGAGTTCTGCTGCGTTTATCATAAGTTCTTTTTTTTTTTTTGGTTTTGCTTTAAGAACTAGAATAAAGTTCTGTTCTGTGTGGGTTATATTGGTGAATAATAAAGAAAAATCGAGACAACATGTAAGGAATATAAGAGCAAAGGTCAAAGAAAAAGTGAAGCATTTATTTTATATCAAAGAAGAGATTCTTTTTATTCGCCATTTATTCTACAAAAAGTATTTGCGGCAACTCCTACAGCAATTCCTTTTTATATACAATGGAGTGCAAAAAGTAGGTATACAGTAATAAGAACTAAAGTTTACCTGCAAATAACAGAAGTATTATAATAAAAATCATGATAGTAAAAATATCAAAAAGGATACTAATCTATTAATAATGGAGATTCGCTTCCGGTTTTTGTCTATAACAAAAACTACGTCACTGCTTACGTCACACTACCTAAAATCGTCATAAAATAGAATAAATACACTCAAAACTTGAGCATGCAATGTTAGACAGTCCTCATTGTTTTTTTTTAAACAAGTTTTAATAAATACATACCTGGTATTATTTATCTATTATAGTTTGTTTTATTTTGATATATATTTAATCTATTAATAATGGAGATTCGCTTCCGGTTGTTGTCTGTAACAAAAACTACGTCACTGCTTACGTCACACTACTTAAGAACGTCTTAACATAGAATCACTCAAACTTAAGCATGCAATGTTAATAAACAAGTTTTAATAAATACACTATCTATACTATTAAAATGGGGATTCGCTTCCGATTTTGTCTGTAACAAGAACTACGTCACTGCTTACGTCAAATTACCTAAGATCGTCATAACATAGAATAAATACACTCAAAATTTGAGCATGCAATGTTTGACAGTCCTCATTGTTTTTTTAAACAAGTTTTAATAAATACATACCTGGTATTATCTATCTATATATAGTTTTATTTTAATTTTAATATATATTTAAAGTTATCAGAACTATGTTTCCATTTCAAATTTTTTATTTTTTACTCCTTTAATAAATTTATTTTATTTTTTACTCCTTTTTATAAATTTGATGATTTTACTTTACTGATGATACAAACTCTCTGATATTAAATGTTCAGCTCCCATCCCCTGTGGTAATATTTATTTTACGTTGCCCAGAGGGCGTTTTTTAATTTTGCTCGTGATTTTAATGAATTAAATGAATTCCGGTATTAAATGAATCCACACACCAATATTATAATACTGGTATAATAGTTACTGTATACCTTCTATTATTTGCAGATAAAGTTTTGTTCTTATTCATATTCCTGTATACCTACGTTTGCACCCCCTGTATACAAGTTTAGAAAGCGCGTTGTGTAATGGTTAAAATCATGGGAAATGGACTTGTCGTCCCGAGTTCAAATCCTGGACGTGGTAAATGCATTTCACTTAGCGCTAATACCCTTGGGAAAGGTATGAATCCTACTCTCCCTCCAGCTATGGGTAAATAGTAGGACAGACTTGGCTCTTTAACCTTGGTTAGGCAACCGGTCTAGGAGAAAGAAAACTCTGAATTCAAACCTGTTGATCTCCGCTTCAGAAATTGACCTTGTGTCACATTCCTGCTCGTGCGGAGGGGTTGGTAATATATAAGTACAGTATTATCCAGAAATAGGTAATCTCTAGTAATTTAAAAAATATAACTTTTATCTAAACTAAAGATACCAGGATTTTATTATTTCTACAGAAACATAAAATCAAAACGGATATCATTAAGTATTACTTTTGGCAGGTTTAGAACGTCCGCCTAGGAACCACAATTTCATGGTTCAATACCGATCCTCGCCAACTCAGCGTATGGGTAGCATAGGGTTCTGTGTGGTAAAGTAAGGAACTGGTGGTAGTGTATCGCTCATCTAAACGCCAAAACAATCTCCTTAGTCTAGCGCTAGTGAAAAGCGGACAGACTCCCTCGCTGTCTGGCTGATACCGATTTAGGCCACCGGACAACGTTACCTATTTTACTTACAGCACTGAAATTCGGTAACCACGAAATAAATATTTGGTTGGTTGGTTGGTTGGTTGGTATCGTCCAGAAATAGGTAAACTCAAGCAATTTAAAAAGATAGAAATAAAAAGACAATGTTTTATCTAAACCAAAGATACCAGGATTTTATTATCATTACAGGAACATAAAATCAAAATGGATATCATTAGGTATTTTATTACCAAACTCTACAGCATTGGAATTATGTAACCACGAAATAAATATTTGGTTGGCTGGTTGTTTTGTTTTACGGCATATCAACCCTTTTTTGAATCTTTTTAATGCCGATTCAACTTATTTTGGTAAACAAAGAACTCAAGTTGTTTACAGTACCTGCTGTGGCTTAAGAGGACAACCAATTAACTATTGAGTTTATCACTGCTTAAATTCGGTTGATTGCATTGTTATTTTGAACGTGGTGATAAACATGATTAAAAAAGAAACACAAAGAGATAAAGGAAGTAAAAATATAGAAAGAGAAAGAAAATAAACGAAAGAATGAGAAGAAAAAAGAAAAATGAAAGAGGAAGAGAACCATGCATCTTTGAGATTCTGTGTTACACCTCAAAGATATATGGTTCAAAATTAACTGACCTGAAAAAATGTAAAAGTTTTTAAATAAAATAACTGCTGTATTATATCTTTTGTTTATTAATATATCAACACTAAAAATTTCATTAAATTTGGTTAATTCCCTGATATTTGGTATTTTTTTTTCTTTCGGCAAGTTGACATACGATGGTTGCATTTAGGTCTGTTATGTTTGATTTAACCAGAAGAAATAAATAATAAAGCTATGATGCAATGAATGATTGAAAGAAAAATAGACTAACAGATACAGAAAGAGAGAGAGAGAGAGAGAGAGAGAGAGAGGAGAGAGAGAGAGAGGGAGAGAGAGAGACAGGTAAGAGAGAGAGAGATAAGAGAGAGGCCAGGTAAAGAGAAAGAAGAGAGGGAGAGGGAGAGGCAGGTAAAAAGAGAGAGAGAGAGAGGTAGAGAGAGAGAGAGAGAGAGACCAGGTAGAGAGAGAGAGAGAGAGAGAGAGAGAGAGAGAGAGAGAGAGAGAGGAGAGAGGAGAGAGAGAGAGAGAGAGAGAGAGCAGAGAGAGAGAGAGAGAGAGAGACCAGAAAAGAGAGAGAGAGAGTGAGCAGATAAAAGAGATAGAGGGATAAATAATATATATATATATATATATATTATATATATATAGAGAGAGAGAGAGAGAGAGAGAGTTTTGGTAATATGACGAAAGAAAGAAAAAGGAAAAAAAACTATCATAAAGAAGAAGAAAAAAAATCTAAAGAAAGAAAATGGGAAGGAGCAAATAAAAAAAAGTGATAAACAGGAGGAGAACGAGAAAAAGCGAGAGATTGAGAAGAAGAGAGAGAGAGAGAGAGAGAGAGAGAGAGAGAGAGAGAGAGAGAGAGAGAGAGAGAGAGAGAGAGAGAGAGAATGTAATTCAGTTGTGAAAAATTAACTTAGATTTACAAGCATTTATAAGTTCGTTTGATGTACAAATGCCAACGTTGGCAAATGGCGTCGTTGGTTATTGAAAGCCTTTGCTTTCCCGGCATGCAATTCTGCAATGTGCCAGGGCGCAAACAATAATTTCATTGCGTGAGAGACTTGTAAAGACAGACAGGAGCATAAAAAACGTCGGTAATAAGAAATACTTTCTCCATTTGTCAAGATTTGATGTGAGCACGATAAATAATATTGCCAAAACCATTCAACAGACAAACGTCTTTCAAGATAGAAAAAAAATAAACAACAACAAAAACACAAAAAAAAGAACAAAACAAAAAAACCCCAATAAAACAAGTAAAACAAAATAAGTTATATCGATAGATAGATCTGAACATATGGATATAGACTGATAGATAGATAGATAGATAGATATAAATTGACTGACATATATATATGTGTATTTGGGCAGCATTCTTTCATTTATACATGTAGAATTAAACAAAAGACACATCTCCTGTTTAACAATTTTATTTTTGATCTTTTCGAGTTTTATGCCCAACTTTTTAATGTTTGGGTGGAATTCGTGGATATGTTCACCAAAGTTCAAGTCCCAAGTACTTATGGCACTTTGAAGTGCCATCATCAGGAGTGATGTGTTCCAGTTTTTTTTTAAATTCCACCCAAACATTAAAAAGTTGTCCAGAAAACATTAAAAAGTTGTCCAGAAAACTCGAAAAGATAAAAAATAAAATTGTTAAACAGGAGATGTGTCTTTTGTTTAATTCTACATGAGTATATATATATATTATATATATATATATATATATAAAGTAATCACTGGTGCGCGTTTCGGGGTTTCACCCCTCATCAGTACAGCTAGACTTATTTTTCAGCAGCTACCTCTGGTCGGGATCGAGACCCGAACGAACTTTCGCTCGTCAAGTCTCTTACCGATGGGTCCACAAGCAGCTGCCTAGAATAGAAGGCAGAATAATCGCTATATTTCCTAAACCGGAAATAAACTCACCAGAGGTCTCTAACTTATGTAAACAAGTGAGACTAGCATTTCGCCGAAGCGGTGAATTTTCGCAATTAGTCCCTTCTACACAGAGTGCTCAACCTGAAAATTGGGAAGCGTATATAAAGTAATCTGCAGACGCGCGTTTCGGGGTTTCACCCCTCATCAGTACAGCTAGACTTATTTTTCAGCAGCTACCTCTGGTCGGGATCGAGACCCAATAAAATTATTGTTAGATACAAAATAAAGGCTCTACCATGATTTCAATCAAAAAATGATCTCTTCAGGACTCCACTTTACATTAACAAAAGTGATGCAATTCCTCAGTTAAAATTGAATATATTTATCCATTATTATCCGAAAAATATATTCAATTTTAACTGAGGAATTACATCAACTTGGTTAATGTAGAGTGGGGTCCTGACGAGATCATTTTTTGATTGAAACCATGGTAGACCCTTTACTTTCCATCTAGCAATAATATCATTAGTATTATTACTGCTCTGTATTTTTAATATATTGAGCACTTTTGGATTATTTACTGACGCCACTGCGACGGAAAAGTTAAAGTGGCAATCAGATACTATATATATATATATATATATATATATATATATATATATATATATATATATATATATAAGTAAAGAAATAACAAAAGACTTAGAGATTTAGCAGTATAGTCTATTTCAGGGAGCTGGAATAGACTATAATGCTAAATCTTTAATTCTTGTGTTATTTCTTTACTTATATATTTGCTCTGTGACTCTAACATTAAGAGCACACATTGAGCTCTTAAACTGCGACAGGTTTTTAAAAAAAATAAAACTCTTGTGTCGTAAGGAAGATTTCTTCTCTGGACGTTTGGATTATATATATATATATATATATATATATATATATATATATATATATATATATATAGACAAAACGTAACCCATTGGGTCACCTATTCAGCTCTGGGTAGATAACTGAGATTAGGGAAATGTAGCAAAGCGAATATGATTTTTTTAAAATAATAAATTCGGCCGGACGAAACCTTAAAATTATTTTGTAAGCTTTCTAAAAAAGGGAATGTCCAACTTAATTTAAGCTACGCGTTGCTGGTTTTGAAATTAACATAGAAATACATTTCAAATTTTACTGTCTTCCTCTCTCTCTACACTCCAGAGAAAACTAACGAGGAGGTAGTCAAGAGATACATGATAGACAGAGATTAAATTAAAAGGTTGATCGATGTTTGACTTAATTGCAAATTACGGCTAATTAGAACCAATTAAAACATAATTTTTTCAAACATAATTCAATCCTAAAAGTAAGGAATAATTTAGTATAATTGTCGTGTCATTAAACTAAAAGGTAAAAAAGCTTTAGTAATCATATATATATATATATATATATATATATATATATATATATTAATATTTTGAAGGCCAATACAATGCGTATGAAAAATAAAAACAAAAAAAATGTTATTTTTGATGAAGTTCATGCTTCGCAATCGATAAGACAAAAATAACATCTTTTTTTATTTAAAAAAAAATTTTTTTTAATTTTTCATACGCATTGTATTGGCCTTCAAAATATTAATATATGATAACATACTTAACAATGCTTCAAGCAAATTACCAATTGCTTTTATATATATATATATATATATATATATATATATATATATGTGTGTGTGTGTGTGTGTGTGTGTGTGTGTGGAAAAAATAACAAAGAAGATGTAAGGTGTAAGCATTATAGACTATTTCAGGAAACCTAGAGAAATTATATTTCGGTTCCCATCATCAGACGCAAAATGAGGATTCCTTTATTATTCTTAAGTCAGTTAAAAACAGATTTTTTTTAGTCCGGATACGTGGTCACTCATGAAGGTAGAGTATCATCCGGTCATAAATTCAATTCTTACTCAGCTTTGCAAATACGACAATTGAAAAACTACAACATCGTAAGGAAGATTTCTTCACTCCATCTCTGGATTATATATATATATATATATATATATATATATTATATATATTATTATATATATATATATATATAATTTTGATTTTACAAAAATCATCATCAGCGCTGAACGAAAAGATCGAAAGTTGTTACATTATTATTATTTTTTTTTTTTTTTTGCAAAATTAAGTTTGTTTTGTTTTTGAACTGATTTGACATTTTTCTCCAACCCAAACACCACGGAGTAAATGAGCTCTGATAATGATTTTTGTAAAATCAAAATATGGATCAATATCAGCTATGATTATATTATAAATTATTTTCATTTTAACAGCATTGTGTGATGTTTTCATTCCACCTTTTCATACTCATACTGTCGGATTGATTTCCTTTCTTTCAACTTATATATATATATATATATTATATATATATATATGTAATATATATATATATATATATGTGTGTGTAAATATTTGTTTATAATATACGTATTGTTTAGGATTTAGTATGAAACATTAGGTATGAAATATAAGAAACTCAGTTTTTTAATGTTAAGTTTCATTTTATTTCGTTGAATTTTCGGGGCCGTTTACGCCTCTTCATCGGAACTTAGACTGACTGGTTTGGTTGTCCTGGTGTCTTTTATATGCTAGTTTGTTGGTGCTGATAGTATCATCTGTTGTGACCTCGTTGGGTGGTGTGTGGGCGGTCGCTGTTAGTGACTTCATTTCTTCTTTGCTGCCGCTACTCGTGCATTTGATTTGTGCAGATGTCCGTCTGTTTTATCTGTCGGCGTATTAATTGGTTTATTTTTAGCTGTCATCGCTGTTCGTTTTGGTCCATGGTGGCTTCTGCTCTGGTGATGGTGGTGGAGAGATATTTGTACGGGTTAAGAAATCCAAACAGAGACCTAATGAGAGAGAGAGAGAGAGAGAGAGAGAGAGAGAGAGAGAGGAAAGAGAGAAAGAAAGAGAGAGAGAGAGAGAGAGAGAGAGCGAGAGAGAGAGAGAGAGAGAGAGAGAGAGAGAGAGAGAGAGAGAGAGAGAGAGATGCAATTTGTTTGTGTTTCTTCGGTCGGGACAGAGATAGATCATATCCCTTCACACAAGAAAACAAATCAAAACTCATGTTTATTGTATCTTGGAGAAAATTAATTTAATTATAACTAATTAATTTTCAAATTAGGTATGACTTCAATTAAGCACGTAATCTCCCAAATATATATATATATATATATATATATATATATATATATATAAAGAAGAAGGTCCGCAAAATGTATTATGTTCTCAGAAATTTTTTATTTTATTTTTTAATTCTTTTTATCTTACATACTCGACACGTGTTTCTGATCTGTTGTCTTCTTCAGGCATTGAGTTTCAATTATAATGGCTGTTTAATAAACAGCCATGGTAATAGAAAAGTTGCAGAAACACACACAACCTATCAAATATTGGACATATTCTGCCAAAATAATAACTCAATGCCTGAAGAAAACAACAGATCAGAAACACGTGTCGCATATGTAAGATAAAAATAATAAAACAATTTTTTCTGAGAACACAATACATTTTGCGGACCTTCTTCTTTTTTTATAAATATTAGATTTTCTCCCCGCTGGAAAAAGAACAACATTTTATATATATATATATATATATATATATATATATATAATATAGAGAGAGAGAGAGAGAGAGAGATAGATAGATAGATAGATAGATAGATAGATAAATATGATTCTTTCAGATATATTTCTTTTTAAGATAGACAGTTGAGAAAAGTATAGTCGATAAATTTTTCAAAAATGTTGAATATTTACACACACCGTATACTTTTTTTTGTTCGTGATAGCATAATTTTAGTTTTATTTGTTGATTAGGGTGACGTCAATTTTCTGAGATGTTACACTTTATTTATGTGTGTTTACGTCATGCAATACCGTTAGCGGTATATATATATATATATATATATATATATATATATATATATATATAAGTAAAGAAATAACAACAGACTTAGAGATTTAGCTTTATAGTCTATTTCAGGGAGCTTAGACAAATAATCTAAATCTCCCGACTCATCAGATGCGAATGATGAAATATTTTATTACTTTAAATGAATAAAATAATATTTGTCTAAGCTCCCTGAAATAGACTATAATGCTAAATTTCTAAGTCTTTTGTTATTTCTTTTATATATTTGCTCTGTGACTCTAACAATAAGAGCACACATTGAGCTCTCAAATTGCGACTTGGTTTTGTTTAAATAAAACTCTTGTGTCGTAAGGAAGATTTCTTCTCTGGACTTTTGGATTATATATATATATATATATATATATATATATATATATATATATATATATATATATATATATATATGGCAATTTGGTAAAACAATTCTGTTTTCGTTTAACTTTTCGTGTATCTTTTAAGTTAAGGAATTTCACTTTCTTCTATTATTTCTTCGCTTATTTTCTTCGCTTATGCACATAAACACACATATGCCGAAATGTATATACAGAGATCGACTTTTTCTCGATTTGTTTACGCCTTACATTTGAACAATACAAGGATGCTATATGCTGTTTTAAACAAATCTTAGAAGCAACGGCCCACAAAAAACAGCGATACAGCCACTAACCTCGTATCAAACAAACCATCCAAGTAAGTCAAACACAATGTAAGGACACCAACTCATGGACACACCAGTGTTGGCTGATCAGCAAAAACTTAAATACAACAGCTATCTGCAGACACTAGATTTTGTGATGAGGACTTGTCTAGAGTGATGATTGATAAGGATGTAAATATATTTGTTTACTTCGTGGATTGGCAAATATATATATATATATATATATATATATATATATATATATATATATATCAACATCATGTCGCGCTGTTAGCACGGATATCCATGACAATCTGCCCCATACGTCCCTATCGCTCATCATTCTGGGAGGTCCTCTATGCAGCATTCTGTATCCGCACAGAGCTGGCCAGTGTACGTCTTTGTTGGACGACCCACACTGGCTTGTCCATGTGCTGGCTTCCACAGGAGGACGTCGCTTATGAGCTCGTCCTTGCTTCTCCAGCAGTGTCCCGCATGTCTTGTCCGTCTTACTCGGATGGTTTGGGTGATATGTGGCAGGTGGCCGTATAGCTGTTTTCTCGTAGAGCGTTGTTTCCACGTGTTGTTCAGGATCACCCGCAGCATTCTTGTGCAGCTCCCATCTAGTTTATTCTCTAGTCGCTTCGTTAGGTTCCAGGTGCTGCAGCCATACATCAGTACTGACACGACAACGGCCTGGAAGAACTGTCTCTATATACGAGGGGCGTTCAATAAGTAATGCCCCTGATCCACTTCCAGTTGTTTGATCTAGCTTAAATTTTGCATTTGCAATTATTTATATCTCTTTAGATTAAGCGGCAAATTACAGCTCTTAACTCATGGTGGTTTCTGATTTACAGGTGTTTGAACTGAGTCAAGTGTGAAATGGAGCCTGTTGAGTGTCGACAACTCGCGTGTCGCCAGATCAGAAGTACAGGCAGGCGGCTATGAACTATTTCCCCATCCCCCTACTCTCCTGACCTTGTACCCTCTGACTTTTACCTTTTCCAAGCCATGAAGTTGTTTTTAAAAGGAAAGCGTTTTCTAGATGATGCAGCCTTGATTTCTGAAGTCACATCGTGGCTGGAGGACGAACCTGGGGTGTTCTACAAAAACGGTCTCCAGAGCTGCATCAAACGATGGAAGAAATGCGTAACTCTGGGTGGTTCCTATGTAGAAAAAGACTAATAACTGTGCCAAGTTTCATTGCTCTACTGCTGTTACATAATTATTAGATTCCTAATACTTATGTACAGTAGTGTAGAAACCAAAATGGCTGTTATAAGTTGTAGCCGGTGGACTTGAAGGATTGAGTGACAAGGCTTGACCTCAGTTCTGATCCTTCTTCCGGTGGATACCGTGAGAATCGGTGGAGAAGACCCTCTTCCGGTTTAGATTAGAAAGGGTTTTTAGTCAGATCGACCAAAGACCACGACGGTGGTAAGTCGTGTTATGCACGCTGCCGACTCAATCTGTGCAGGTAGTCTGGTGGGGATTTCAGAATAAAATATGATCTAAGTTAAATCGAAGTCTTGTGTTATTATCTAAAAACTACCAATGACACAGGGCTTCTGATAAAGAGAAATCCCCAATGGAAGACCAGACACGAAGTCCCCAAGACGAAGTCCAGACGCTAGAAGAAGAACATAAGATAGAAAAGATGAACAGCAAAAGAATAGAAGTAAGTAAAAGAAGAGTATACAACACTACTATGGGAAGTGGGTCAGGGGCATTACTTATTGAACGTCTCTCGTATTTGACGGCATATAGGACGCACTTTTTTCCAAAATTTTGGCACAAAGGATTGCCTTGCGCCTTATACATCGTAGGTGAAAATTGAGACCTCCCGTAGGCCGAAGTTAATTCTTCTCTATATTTCCTGCTATTGAGATGTCTTGTGTATGCTTATTGCTTGCCTGTACTGTCAAATTGCTTTTATACAGCTATGTTTCTGCTTGTGTAATGTAATGCACAGCTAGACTATATATGCTTAAATACACTAACTTCACTCCCCAGAGCTTCAGTGCAATGACGAAACGATTGCATGACTTGCACGCTTTTTGGAACATCAATGTTTTTCGTTTTGAATTTAAATTATTTTCTGCTTCTCTCTCGATGAGTCCGGATTAAAACAAGCTCTGAAAATGATTTTTATAAATCGAAATATTGTTCAATATTAGCTATGAAAATGATATAAGATATTTTCATTTTAACAGCATTGTGTTATTCCAAAAACACGTATTCCAAGCTAAGCAAGGAATCAATAAATATTAATTGACAAAGAATACTTGGAATTAAGTTACTAAACATGTATACCAATGGGATGTAACCGAAACGGCTGGATGTGGACAATCACTTAAGTAACAGACAACATATACAAGTTTAGTGCGATCCGATATTCCCCGGAAGATATGCTCACTGAGTAGTAAATTTCTAACTGTGATAACTAACAATAAATCAACTAACAAGGTTTGGTTTGTTGTATTTTACAGCATGTAAACCCTTGCTGGGTTATTTTCTGTCGAAGACGTTTTGGTTTGGTTTGGTTTGTTTTGTTTTACGGCATATCAACCCCAGTGGGTCATATAAAGTGCCGATAAAGTTTTGAAATAAATCAATTCTTAATGGATAATACAATTTTTTTATAAATACATTTTTCTATTTAACCCATAGTTGGGACCCTAACAGATACTACCTCTCCGGGTCAGAGTGGACCAGGGAGCAATGGTGTTGAAGGGGTGCTCCACATTCCCCAAACATCCAAATCTGGAACCTCACCATCAGATAGAGTTTAACGTCATTCCCAGGACATGTAGACCCGCAGCCACCGCCTTCTAGCACCAATATGATAAAAAGGGGTTGGGGCTTGCCATAAGGGCAATAGGGTTGGGAAAATCATATAGGTGCTAGGGCTTGACGTGACCAGCCGATTGATCGGAGGGGACCTCCCCGACCGCCCGTCTAGCCCAAGATAGGGCCAAAGTGGAGTATTGCATGTCATGAACTGCTCATCCACCTGGGCTCTATCCTTAAGCATCACGGGTCGCCACCCACGGCCAACAGGTGGCCCCATTGGGGGAGTCTTACCCCTTTGCAGAGGTGCAGTCGGTGCATTCTAACGCCCCACCGACAGGGCGGGAATACGTTTTGTTCTATTCATGCTTGATGGGTATTCAATAGGTACCACCAATTTTCACTGTGGAATTTACCACCCTATATTTAACACAATGAAACTTGCATAAAGGTTAATATCATCTTGAAAATCGTTTGTACATTCGTAAGACAAAAACATTTTTTTTTTAAATCCCGATGATTTAAAAAGAATTCAGCTCAGGGAATAATGAAAATTATGAAGGAAAAACAATGTTTACATTTTTGCTCGTTAAATCAATTGAAATTTAACGTAGCCAAAAAGAAGTTATGACTAGAGGCTTTTTAAAAAATTATTTGAAAAATCAACTAATAGTCCGATTTTCATGAAAATTTTCATAATTACTTACCATTTGATGTAAATATGTGTGAAATAGTTTTTTCCTAAAATATATTAGGGGAAATATTTTTTACGAGGTCTACCCCACCTATTTTATTTTATAAAATATGAAAAAATGAACCGACAAAAAACGACTTTTACTTTTTTCTATAATATTAAGAGTCTGACTAATTATATCAGAAGATTTTTATAACTTTCAATGCCAGAGTTTTTTTCGTAAAAGAACCATGAATACAAAATTCAGCTAAAAAATATCAATAAAAAAACTGACCGTGTCGTAAAAAAACGAACTGTTTTACTTATTTTTCAAGATAATGTTGAGTAATTTTTCCATAGTCTGATAATTTGATCTTTGAATTAACTGTTTCTT
The DNA here is from genome assembly GCA_023376005.1 of Doryteuthis pealeii. Taxonomy (NCBI): domain Eukaryota; kingdom Metazoa; phylum Mollusca; class Cephalopoda; order Myopsida; family Loliginidae; genus Doryteuthis; species Doryteuthis pealeii. The sequence continues at coordinate 874,298 of CM042173.1, read as the reverse complement.
TTGTAACAACTCTTTATGTTCGTTATTTCTTTTTTGCGAGATTTTTAAAAAGTTTTTAAAATATTTACGTTTCTTCCTTCAATATGGCCTAAACTGATCACGTTACCTATTTTGGTGGTACCTAGTATTCAATAACTATTTTAAAACATTGAGTTTTAAAATATATTTTAAACTCATTTTCTTTTATTAGACCCATAGATTGGATCCTAAAAGGTACTACCACTAGGGTCAGGGTGGACCTGAGAGTAATGGCAATGAAGGAGTACAAGGTACTCCCCATAGCTCCAAAATTGGAACTTTACCATTAGTTCAAAAACTCATTTTTTAATCTATCTAACCCATAGATGGGACCCTAACAGATACTACCACTCTGGGTCACTGTGGTCCTTGGAGTAATTGCAATGAAGGAATACTCCACACTCCCCAGAGCACTAAAGATAGCCGTTTAGCATCATACCCAGGACACTAAGCCATCGACTTTAGCATATATATGATAAAATGGGTTTCGGTTTGTCATAAGGGCAATAGGGTTGGGACAATCATATAGGAGCTAGGTATTGACTTGACTTGCCGAATGACTGGGTGGGGCCTCTCCGACCGCCCGTCTAGTGGAGTGTTGCATGTCATCGACTAATTGATAAGGAATCCCTGGCGTGAAGTTAATAAAAATCTATACTACTGTGATGTGGATAATCACTTAAGTAATAAACAACATATACAAGTTTAGTGCGACCGGATATTTCCCGGAAGATATGCTAATAGAGTACTAAATTTCTAGCTGTGACGACTAATCAACCAACAAGACCGATAGCTAGCATCATCATCAGCAGCAGCATCGCAGTCTCCCAAATGTGGTACTATTACATAGCCACATGACATTGGTGTCTAAGAGAGCTCTCAGAGAAAAGAGTTCTTCAGTGATAGAGAGATATTAGAGAGAGAGAGAGAGAGAGAGAGAGAGAGAGAGAGAGAGAGAGAAGTTGGTGAGGAGCTCTCAGATAAGAGAATTCTTCAGTGATAGAGAAGATTTTAGAGAGAGAGAGAGATATTAGAGAGAGAGAGAGAGAGGAGAGAGAGAGAGAGAGAGAGAGAGAGAGAGAATTACTTGGTGAGAGCTCTCAATAAGAGAATTCTTCAGTGATAGAGAGATTTTAGAGGGAGAGAGATATTAGAGAGAGAGAGAGAGAGAGAGAGAGAGAGAGAGAGAGAGAGAGAGAGAGAGAGAGAGAGAGAGACTTACTTGGTGAGAGCTCTCAGATGAGAGAATTCTTCAGTGAGAGAGAGGGATATTAGAGAGAGAGATATATATATTAGAGAGAGAGAGAGAGAGAGAGAGAGAGAGAGAGAGATTAGAGAAAGAGAGAGAGAGAAGAGAGAGAGAGAGAGAGAGAGAGAGAGAGAGAGAGAGAGAGAGTCTTACTTGGTGAGAGCTCACAGATAAGAGATTTCTTCAGTGATAGAGAGATATTATTTGATCTATTTGATCCGATTTATCTGATCAATAAGATCTTCTTTATACCGATTCTAATGTTGAGGAATTTGGAGATGACCCATTCCAAGAGTCATTCAGATTATTGATCTCTTTTATTTTGTTTGATCTCTTGGTTCATCCATTCTTTTCTTTGGCCTTTTCAAACTGTACAAAAACTTTATGTATAGATTTGTACGCCCGAAGAAGCCCGAAGAATGCCTTGGCTGAAACAGGAACTGTGTCAAAAGCATTTTTGTTTCTTAAACAACTGAGAATTTATAGTGAGTATCTTGATAGAGCTTTTATGTTTTTAAATGTACGACATTTGGTGAGGAGTTGGCCTTAATTTTTCCCTTGTTGACATCTTTTTCTTCCAGTTGCCATGTTTCTGTCTAGTTGAATTCTTCTAGCTGCTTCTTCTTCTAAGGGCTTTGCTTTTATGCCGATTTTGTTTTCAATTAAAATGAATTAACATGACATTTTTTGTTACTTCATCAAGTTTTTATTTTATCTAGCCCATATCACAGCGCGGGGAGAACAGCATCAGCACGTCTCAATCTTTGACAGCCGGACTGAATCTCAAAATGCTCACCCCTCCTTTCTCCCCTTCGCCACGTACCATTCTCGTCCAATCAAAATCATGCCACGCGTCTATGCTGACATCATCATTTAAATGTTTCCGTTCCAACACACACACCACAACTCAAACATTTCCGTAACTAATCAGGCCGCACAGACTACCCCATGGTTATACGTCATACCCATTGTGTAACACAACACCATAGATTCCTCGTGAAGTTACGTCCTAGCGCAGCGCCCTCGGTGACTGTGAAGATCAATGTTTGAAAAACAGTTTCGACCACAGATTTCGCACGTGGAGGCCGGCTGGTACCATTCGTGGGCCATTTTATGGCTGTACGTGAAAGCAGTTTTACAGTGGAGAAAAGTGGAATAAAGTTTGATCCTATCTTGAAGTAGAAAGATGAAGTATCAGTTTTAATCCTTGTCAGCTGATCCGTTAAATGATTGTATAATCTTCATCAATTTAGGAATCGCGTTCATTGTACAGCCATATTTATATTTTTGCATAGTTTCTTGAGATTGTTTATTTTTCTCTTTTCTCGTCTCGCTGTACCGATTCGTGCAGACATTTTACGGTTGTATGTGAAAGCAGTTTTACAGTGGAGATCTCTTGTGGCATAAAGTTTGATCCTTTCTTGAAGTAGAAAGATGAAGTATCAGTGTTGATCCTTGTCAGCTGGATCAGCTTCCCAGTTCTCCAGAACTGGAATCTCACCATCAGATGCAGTTTATTGTAATAACCAGGACAACCCGCAATTCATGGAATAGGGTGCCTTACCCTTCCGCCGGAGATACAGTCAGCATCTTCTAATAAAAATAAGAAATAAAAATATTTTTTCTTTTAATAAACTTTTGGATTAAAAAAGAAGTTAATTGAAAAAATAATTAACGTCATTCAATTCAAATAATCAGCCCAGTCGGTGAGGCTTAGAATAGGCTGAGTGTATCTCCGGCAGAAGGGTAAGTCTCCCCACTTCATAGAATGCAGGGTATCCAAGTGATTACACGAAACTAGTTCCTAGTTCGATACCGGTCCTCGCCAACTCAGCGTATGAGTAGCACAGGGATATGTGCGGTAAAGTAAGGAGCTGGTGGTAGGTGTGGCGCTCCACCTCAGATGCTAACACAATCTCCTTGGTCTAGCGCTATTGAAAAGGGGATAGACTCCCTCGCTGACTGATACCGACTTGAGGCCGCCCCATCGACTTTACTTTTTACTTACATCTGATGATGAGATTCCTGTTCTGAAGAGGTGTGAAGTGAGTATGGCATAATCACTATCAGGACCATTTATGCCGAGTGGTCACTCAGGCATAAGTAAGGGGACACAAAGGAGGACATAGAAAAAAACACGCGAACATTCCTGAATTTTTTTTAAAGCTGGGAGCTTGATAATTTGGATTATTTGTATAATTCGGACCATCGTCCTCATCTCTAGTGTTTCAACACAGCGTTTCCAGCCTTGTTCAGAAGTTTCTTGTTAGACTTGGGAACCTTGTCAGTGAAATACCGAAATAAAGAAGACGGAAGAGCTCTATGGAAGGTTGAGAGAGAGAGAGAGAGACAGAGAGAGACACACAGAGAGGGAGACAGAGAGAGAGAGAGAGAGAGAGAGAGAGAGAGAGAAGAGAGAGAGAAAAGTGAATAGAAGAGAAGAGAAGAGAATGAAGACTAGAGAAGAGAGAAGAGAGAGAGAGAAGAGCGAGAGAGAGAGAGAGAGAGAGAGAGAGAGAGAAAAGAGAGAGAGAAGAGAGAGAAGTGAAGAAAGAGAATGGAAGACGAGAGAGTGAGAGAGAAAGAGAGAGAAGAGAGAAGAGAGGGAGAGAGAATGAAGAGAGAGAATGGAAGACTAGAGAAAGCGAGAGGGAGAGGAGAGAGAGAAGTGAAAAGAAGTGAATGGAAGACTAAAAAAAGCGAGAGAGAGAGAGAGAGAGAGAGAGAGAGAGAGAGAGAGAGAGAGAGAGGGGGATGCAATTCGGTTGAAATACCAATGTTGAACTAATTAAACTCGGAGTAATTCCAAGCCTGATTAATTAATAGTTCGTAATTAGTCATTTGATGATAGATTTTGAATACAGTCGTTCGGCTAGACACCACAAGGTTCCTGGTTCAATACCGACCCTCGCCAACTCAGTGTATGAGTAGCACAGGGATCTGGTAGATGTGGCGCTCCGCCTCAGACGCAAAAACAATCTCCTTGGTCTAGCGCTAGTGAAAAGGGGACAGACTCTCTCGCTGATTGGCTGATACCGACTTTAGGCCACCCCAACGACTTTACTTTTACTTACTTACTGGACAGATGGTAATGAGATATGAAATGAGGTTCAATGTCTGTATTTTTCATTTCTGAATCACAACCACTTAAAATCTATACAACATCAAATAATGGTTTAACGTATTACGTTATGTTTTCTTAGTTTCATTTTTATTAAAAGTATTGGTACTCTTCGCAGAGTTCCGTCCCGGCCTCCTGCCTCAAAAACCGCTAGCCAGTGGCTGCTGAAAAAACAACACCAGCTACGATTGAAGTCTGTATCCGAAGCGGTGTCACTTGAAAAAACCCAACCATTTTAGGGCGTTTTTCCCGAAGTATACAGGATGACCCAGAAAAAACAGAGCCCAAATTTATTTTCCCATTAAACTAAACCTAAACCCCAACCCTAAACCCTAATCCTACTTTTTTTCAAGTGACACCGCTTCGGCTACAGACTTCAATCGTAGCTGGTGTCTGTTTTTCAGCAGCCACCGGCTAGCGATTTTTGAGACAGGAGGCCGGGACGGATCTCCGCGAATATACCGAAAGTATTAATCCCTCTTGAGAAATTAAAAATATATAAGATGGACTTCATTTCATATTCCACTAACATCTGTCCAATAGACTTTGGTAAAAAAATATACGCTCCTGAATTCACAGTCTATCCATTTGATGATGCTTCATTGAGATGTTAAATATTCTGGATATTTAAGGTACGATGGTGAGTCGAAAAGTAATACCATTTTTTTAGGACAGATATAATTACCAACAGAAACATGTATCATACATCTAAATGAAGCTGGTCCTCTGTTTGATCACACCCCTACTCCTCCACATAGTTACCATTCTTCTCCATAGCAATGTTCCACCTTCGAATCAAGGGCATGTATCTTCGCCCCGGAAAATTCTGTTGACTGTTCTTTGAACCACTGCTTCACTACAGATTTCACTTCCAAGTCACTGGAATAATTTTTGACTCTCAAACGAGAGGCAAACATTATTCCAATGACGAGGAAGTGTAATCTGTAGTGAAAAAGTGGAAAAAAAACAGTCAACAGAATTATACGGGGCAGTGATACATGCCCTCATTCGAAGGTGGAACATCGCTATTGAGAAAATCGTTGACTACGTGGAAAAGTAGGGATGTGGTCCACAGAGGTCTAGCTTAATTTTGATGTATGGTACATGTTCCTGTGTTGGTAATTATACCTGTCCTAAACAAAATGGCATTACTTTTTGAAACCCTTATGTGGAGAAGTAGGGATGTGTTCCACAGAGGACTAGCTTTATTTTGATGTATGATACATGTTCCTGTGTTGGTAATTATTCTTGTCCTACACAAAATGGCATTACTTTTTGAAACCCTTATGTGGAGAAGTAGGGATGTGTTCCACAGAGGACTAGCTTTATTTTGACGTATGATACATATTCTTCTGTTGGTAATTATACCTGTCCTAAACAAAATGGCATTACTTTTTGATACCCCTATGTGGAGAAGTAGGGATGTGTTCCACAGAGGACTAGTTTTATTTTGATGTATGGTACATGTTCCTGTGTTGGTAATTATAGCTGTCCTAAACAAAATGGCATTACTTTTTGACTACCCTCGTAGACTTATTTCCATAAATTCTGGAGCGGCACGTCTTGTGCGCGGGAAAGTGTGTAGCGGCTAAATGCACCAAGGAGTGGTGGAAAAGTTTGTAGGTGTTTAATGCGCCTAGGAGTGGTGGCTACTTCTTGGCCTTCCGTGCCAATAGGTAATATGAAACGCGCAGTTTTTTGGTGGACACGACCAGACAGGCATGTGTACGGAAGAATCGAGGTTTGAGGTCACCTTTTATCTAGCCGAAGGTAGCTCTCTCCTCCTCTCCTTCTGCTCCTCTCTCTCTCTCTCCTCTCTCTCTCGTCTCCTTGACGTTCGGTCAAGAGATACATTTATTACTAAATTCAATCCATAAATAAAACAATCATGATCTTTATCCATATAAATCCTTTGTTTTCTTTTCATTTTCACAGTCCTGAAGAAGGTTTCCATGTAAACCGAAATGCTTGAGTATCGACTATAAATTTCCATCCATCATAATTCCTGTGTTTGTTTCTAAGTTTTCTCCACTATATACTATGTAAACTTTTATTTTTCAATGATATAACACAAATCAATGATTTTAAACACATTAATAACATGGGCCCTTCGGGGCCTGTGGGTCCTATGGCTCTGGACACTGGACATTTAATAAAATTAACGGCGGGACCTCAGGGGAAACANATCTCCCAGGCAATACCTGCCTCTTTGATTTAAAAGTTCAGGGCTGTGTTTATCGACCAGTGCCCTGGGCGCCCTCGAGGGGGAATACTGAGGAAATCCACGCATTTTTTGTGCCTGCCATCCAATGAGTTTCGGTTCGTGGGTGGCCCTACATTAATAGGACCTTGTGTCTGACCCACATAAGTAGGATGCGTGGTAAAACCCACATTAATAATATGGGCTGTTTTGAGGCTATTCTATCTCAGCTAGATCTTAATAGAGACATTGTTAATATATAAGATGCTAATCAA
>CM042173.1:837435-859935 GCA_023376005.1 Doryteuthis pealeii | reverse complement strand
AAAACGGAAAGAAGAAACGAAGAAGAAAAGAAAAGAAAAAAAAAAAGAAAAAGAAAAAGAATCAAAACGAAATCGATAAATCAATAAATGTATTGTTCTAAATTGAAAGACAGGAACAATGTTTTGTAACTGGAGTTAATATCTTTTCTGTAACGTTATGAACGAATTTAAAAGAAAGGAAAATTGAGATATTGTCGAAGTTAGATGAAACATTTTGGTTTTTTGGTTTATGATGTGGGAAAAACAATAGTTTAATCTTCTGCTAACGTGGATGTTTTATGAGCAATTAATGTGCCAGTTGGTTGGTAGTTTAAAAAAAAATTTTTGACGGGATTTATGTGAATTTCTTTCGTTACAAATTGATTTGAATGACACAAAATATTCCCAATAAGATCCGGCCCTGTCGGCTGGGGCGTTAGAATGCACCGACTGCATCTCTGCAGAGGGGTAAGACTCCCCTAAATGTGGCCACCTGTTGGCCGTCGTTGGCGACCCGTGATGCTTAAGGATGGAGTCTTGGTGGATGAGCAGTCCATGACCTGCAACACCCCACAGACCCTTACTTAGGCTAGACGGGCGGTCGGAGAGGCCCCCTCCAATCAATCGGCTGGCCACGTCAAGCCCTAGCACCTATATGATTGCCCCAACCCTATTGCCCTTATGGTATGCCCCAACCCCTTTTTATCATATGGGCGCTAGAAGGCAGTGGCTGAGTGTCTACATGTCCTGGGAATGACGTTAAACTCTATCTGATGGTGAGGTTACATTTTGGGAGGTCTGGGGAATGTGGAGCACCGCTTCATCACCATTGCTCCCTGGTACACTCTGACCCGGAGTGGTAGTATATGTTAGGGTCCAATCTATGGGTTATATAGAAAAATGTATTTATAAAAAAAAATGAGAATCCATCAAAAATGATTTTATTTCAAAACATTATCGGCATTAAATATCCCACTGAGGTTGATATGCCGTAAAAAAAATTTGAGATATTGACGAAATTAGATGAAACATTTTGGTTTATGATGTGAAAAACAAAAACAACAACAATGGTTTACTATTCTGCTTACGCGCATATTAATGAGCAATTAATGTACCAGTTGGTTGGGTCGTTGGTTGGTTTTACGAGATTTATGTGAATTTCTTTCATTTTGTAATGAATGACACAAGATGTTCCCTATAAGATCAGGTAAAATTTTCTATGAACATTTTATTAAGCTACTTGCTGAATTTTATTTATATGTGTGTATATATGTGTATATATATATATGTGTGTGTATATATGTGTATGTGAATATATATGTGTGTGTGTGTGTGTATATATATATATATGTGAATATATATATGGGTGTGTGTGTATGTGTATATATATGTGTGTATATATATATGTGTGTGTGTATGTGTATATATATATGTGTATATATATATGTGGGTGTGTGTATGTATATATATGTGTGTGTGTGTGTCTGTATATATATATATATATATATAGAGAGAGAGAGAGAGAGAGCGAGAGAGAGAGAGAGAGAGAGAGAGAAAGAGAGAGATCGATTGATTACATCACAAGTACATAACCACCTTATAAATAGCAAGAAGTGACATAAAATAATGACGTATATACTAAAATATATATTGAAATAATTGAAATTAAAAGCATGATCCCAGAGGCCATCCCCCAGGGAGCACATGCTCCCTCGTATTGAAAGAGAGTGAGATGCAATTAGCAACCGTGTAATTAGTAATACAAATAACCCTAATGAACAGGATACTCGATATGGAAATTAATTAGATTTTAAAATTTATCAGAGTTATTTCCCTTAGCTTATTTATTTTTCCTTATTTACTCATATAGTTATATATTAATGGGTACCGTCGTTTTTTTTTAGACAGTTAGTGTAAAAACAGATTTTGAATCCAGGTGTTGAATTCAGGATCTGAGGCGTTATGTGATTGACGCGAGATAACCTTTGCATGACCTTTTTTCCGGTTACGAAATTGATGGAAACGGAAGGTTCAGTTATGTTAGCAGTTAGATGTCTTAAGAAGTCATTCGCGAGCCCTCATACTGTGATGACATTCGATGAACCCCCTACCCCTGCAGGCGGTTGAGAATCCTAGAAAGTTCTGGTTCTGAAGTTAATAAAAATTTGATCACAAAAAGTTATATACCTTGCGTTGTCTCTAAGAACTAATGACAACCTTGGCATAATCAGACCAGCATCTTGAAGAACCAGACCAGTCAACAATAGAACAAATAGAAGGAGCCATGAAGATAACTACAGACTACAGCTGTACGGAAGAAAGTTTGATTGAGCCTCCAATTCCAAAAATTGGCGGAATTATGTCGATTCTTAACTTTCCAAATTTGGGTGGTCGGTCGCAAAAAATGGCGACTTTTTTCTAATTTATTTTTGCCTGTAAAATTAGTTCTAGGGCTTCCCTGCTCCTAAGAATTGGTTTATTCCCTTATTCCCTTTCGAAGTTGATGCTTGGAGTTTTCATGCTTAATTCTTTCACTCTCAAAACTGGAACAGTCATCATCCACATAGATTCTTCAATCAGTCCTCTTCAATACCAGCTTTTTTCCAGTTGTGAGGGTCTATTTTTATTTTAACAAGATAGCTTTTTTAAGCAATCCTTATACCTCTTCCAAAGCTTATGCTGTGGCCTTTTGCCATGATACAACTGACAGTAAAGGAGTTGCTTTGGCATTCTAACATCACTCATACGGACAACATGACCTGCCCATTGCATTTAGACCGTTATGACACTATCACGTAGTTTAGAGTCTTCAAGCCAAACAAGATGACCCGCCCAACGCGTCTGATTCCTTATCACAATTGCAGCAATGCTAGTTTTGGCTTTGGTAAAGACAGCTGTATCTGGAACATGGCTTTCCCACTTCAGACCAAGGATATGCCTAAGACAGTGCTGATGGAATCTTTCAAGCTGCCTCATATGAGATTGATACAACGTCCATGTTTCAAAAGCATAGAGCAAGGATGACAATACACATGCTTGATACACAAACACGTTAGTTGCAAGAGTTAGATCACCATCGGACCAGACCCTGTCTTCTAGCTTACCAAAGAGCCCAGACGCCCTGCTTATTCTCTATTTAATTTCCACCTCAAGAGAACCGTCACTAGATAAGAACTACCAAGCTATACATGATGGCAGCAAACTCATGTTCAAGTATTGCCATTGCTTGATATAAAACAAAATGTTCAACAGTTCAACGAATATAATGGTGAGCTTCAAAAAGTTCAACAATTAGCTGCACGAAAGTGTCTCTTTAGTCCTGCCAAAGTCTTGCACATCTTCCCACATTTACAGGTATTTCCAGGGAGCACAGGGTATTTTATTAGTCCATCCCGCCGATGTACAGATTGGTGACTGATCAGGCCAGCCTTGCTCATACATAGCCTTTTACATTGGTCACATAGTAGACCGATTTGAAGCCCAATTGCCGTTTTAGGCTACAGCCAGCCTTAGTACACATAAAAGACAAGACATGTATTGCATATCAAGCAATGCCTGTGCCTGAAGCTTTTTTTAAGTGAGGAAATCCTTTGCACAGAACCAATCCCACTCTCTAAGTGACTGCCACATTGAACCAAAAAGAAGAACAAGTCAACATCATTGGCTGCAGCAACCGCCGCAGGTTAAATTTTGGAGTTTTCCTTCTCCTAGACACTTGCCTTGACAAGGCTGAGGAATGCATCTCTCCCGGTGGTTTTGCTACGCGCCTGGATACCAATCCAAGTATTTCTACGTCCCCGCGTATGTTATTTGCTAGATGGCCGTTGAGCGAAAGGCTTCATCCGCCCTTTGACAGGTTTTGTTTTTCGTCCTGCTGACTGGATGTCTAGCCATCCTCCTCACCAGATAAGCTTAGTGGGGTAACCAGTTTAGTCGCCGATAACCCGACTATGAGACAGGTAGTACTGGGTTACATAGTACCAGTAGCGCCATATGCGACCTGACTGTGACTTTACACTTTGAATTGTCCAATTCAAAATAGATTTCATTAATGTCGCTGATATAATATTTTCCTTGTGAACGTCTCGAAAATCAACGTCTTCACACTTTGAATTGTCCAATTCAAAATAGATTTCGTTATACATACATAGATACATACACACATACAAAATGATATTTATATATAGATGGATATCATTTGGGCTTTACTAATTTATGGGCGATACTGCCACTGTCCATATATATCTGATCACGTGATTCTTTTCTTCCGGCGAAGAAGGCTTTTCCTATTTTTGATATTAAAGAGACCAAACAATCTTGCAAGCGGAACTGATAAACTCTACAGACAGAAAACTTAAAAATGTTTTCCTTTGCATTCAATGATAATCTATTTGCTTTGGATATTTGGTGGTTCGGGGTTGGGAAGGCCGACGGGGCATGGGAGGGGGGGGGTCGGTCTCTTTTAACATTTCCGTCCGAGTGATGAAGTTATTTGCAATATATACGCGGGTAATTTCATAATCTTAATGTTCGGCCCGAAGCCATTGCTCGAAAGAAAAGGAAAAGCTCAAATGATAGGATTCACTCCTACTGGGCGACTCAAAAAGGTTTATAATTGAAATATTATATCAAAATCATGACTCTCCCTCAATCACCATTCGTCCCGATCGGTCATCGCTCCTGGCAAGTCATCAACCCGGCATCCGGAGTCCACGTGTATATAAATTATTATTTAATAATAATATAACACAAGCAGGACCTGTGGATATACCACAGTATGATAATTTGATTACTACAACGTTTGATAAGTTTACTTAAGAGCTATTGCAAATACTTCAATAAGTAAAAAGTATAATAATCTTCATTTAATTCTCTCTCACTCTTATCTTTCATTCTCTCTTTTCATCTTTTCATTATTTTCGATAGAAACAGATTAGCGTTATCGTTTCCGCGCGCTCACACATTTTCTCTATCATTGCCCTTCTTTCTTTCTTATAATATTTCTTCTGCGTAGCATTTCTTTTTTCTTCCCTTTCATTCTTTATAATAAAAACGGAATCGTCCATTATTTAGGCGAAGGTGACGCCACTCATAAGGAATAAGAATTCGGTGGATGAGCAAAACCAGATAACCAGGATTTACATTTTTGCGTTTCACCTTGGACGATTTAGGATATTGCAAATCATAAATAAGCAACACGAGTTATTTTAACTTCGTCTTTTCTTCTTCCCATTTTCTTTTCTTTTTCTTTTGATTTACAGTTATTTTGCTTTGTCTGCTCATTTAGAGTTTTTAAAACAAACTTTCTTTTAGATAATTCATTTCAAGAAATATAAATATGATTTACTAGCAGGACCTGTGGATATACTGCAGTATAATAATCTAATTATTACGTTTTGATATGTTTACTTAAGAGCTATTGCTAAATAGTTCAATATGTAAAAAGTATAATGATCTTGATTTAACTCTCTTGCCTTTTTTTTCTTTCCTTCATTTCATCTTTTCATTATGTTCGATTGAAACAGATTAATGTTATCGCTTCTGCGCGCTCACCAACTCTATCTTTCCTCTACTCTTTTTTCTTTCATTATATTTTTTCTGTGTAGTATGTCCCTTTTCTTCCTTTATAATAAAAATAGAATGGTCCATTATTTAGCTGAGGTGACAACACTCATAAAAAAATAAGAATTTGGCCAATAAGCAACACTAGATAATCAGGATTTAGTTTTTGCCTTTCATCTTGGATGATTTGGACGGTCTCAATTTTTAACCAGAGGGTGTTGCAAGATGATAACTGCCATACAATTAAGGAACACAAGTATTAATATATATTGGCTTTTACATATTGATGTTTAAATGACAAGTATTTTTTTAATTTCTTAAATTGCATACCTGTGGTTTTTCAAATATAGAAGTTAATTAGTATAACTCCAACATAGTACTTAACTTCACTTTTGCCGAGGATTCAGAAAAAGAAAACAAAAATAAATTGATCTGCATGTGTAGATATGTTAATAAATATCTCCTATGTCATTTACCACCGGACCAATCATTCTTATGAGTCCTTGGGTTTGAGATCCAAAGTCTAGAAGTAACACAATTTTGTTAGGTACCATGTAACAGTAGAATTCGTTTTTAGTAGTGGTTAGTCTGTAATAATAAAATCTCTTTATTGTTGCTGCTATTACTTGCGCTCAGTGTGTAATGGTTATCGTCGTAGGAAATGGACATCGTGAACCGATTTCGAATCGGAGTGGTAGTACCTGTTAGTCCCATCTATGGGTTATATAGTTTTAAAAAAATGTTTTAAAAAAGCGTTTAAAATGAGTTTTAAAAAGATTGAACAAGAATGAACAAAACAAACGTCTTCGGCATAAACTAACCCAACAAAGGTTGACATGCTGTAAAATCCAACCCATCAACAAATCGGCAGAATATTTCGGCCAGGAGTTTATCCATGTATACATGTATTCTATCTATTATTATTTTAAATACAAAATAAGATAACAATAATTTAAAAAATACAGAAATGTTTAGTACACAACAAAAATTCTCCGTATTTCAACCGATTTAATTTAAAACAATAAGGATTTACCCAGATGAAGATCGCTATTTCTTTGTGTACTAAACATTTCTGTATTTTTTCTATTATTGTTATTTTATTTTATTTTATAATAATAATAATAATAATAATAATAATAATAATGATAATAATAATAATAAAAGAATACATATATACATAGATAAACTCCTGGCCGAAACACGTGTCAGTAAAAAAAATAGAATAAATCTTTTTTAATCCATTCAACACTTTTTTTCCTTTATTTTTCATTTCAACATCTATCTATCTATCTATCTATCTATATATATATATATATATATATATATATTAATATATATATATATATATATATATTATTTATATTTTGCTTGAAGGCAATTATAAATGCATGTATCGCATAAAATTCGATAATTATAGAAAATAATCGACAAGTAAATCCCGCAAAGGATGGCTCGCTATGCAGAAACACCGTACAGACTGTTTCGACTTTATTAAGTCTCTTCGGCGATGTATACTAACGACTCCTCTCCGACAGGAATCGAAACCGGGACTTCACAGGCATAGTCAGAGACCATATCCGTTCGGCCGCCGGTACATAGCGAAACAATCCCTGCGAAATTAACCTTGTCAATGATACTATTACACGCCCTGCCATAGTAGGTAAGTGGACGTTTATTTAGTAAAACAAACCCGGCCGTAAGCTCTTCGGCGAAGTGAATAAGATTTTTGGATGTTTGTTTTTATAGAAGCATTGTTGAATAAATTATTTATATTTTGCTTGAAGGCAATTATAAATGCATGTATCGCATAAAATTCGATAATTATAGAAAATAATCTTGACAAGTAAATATATATATAACAGGCTGGGCTTTTAAACCTTGGTATACCAACCAGTCAAGGAGAAAAGAAACTCTGAATTCAGATCTGTTAAACTCAGCCGAGGGGTTGGCTATTAATAACTTCCATATTTCGAAACTGGAAAGACTGATAAAATTACGCAAATTACAAAGTTAATAGGACATGGCGATTTGTGCGCTGGCTGAAGTTTTAGTGTTAAACGCGTTATTAACCGAAAATTGCTCGGCGCAAATTGTGAAAACGATTTGATTTCATTAAGGGTAAAAAAAAAAGATCAACCCTAAGACTGAAAATTGGGGTTCAGTGACATTCGCTCATTTATCGGCTATGATACTGATTGCTTTAGAATTGCAATTCCATATGAGGGGAAACGAAATGCATTTGCACATTAATATAAGAAGTGATATTAGGGGGGCAGAAATGATATTAGATTCAGTCATAAATAATTTCCGTTGTTTAAAAACCAAGTTGTAACTACGCATTTCAAATTCGCAATGTTTCAAACGCAACCGGAAATTACCTCGGCAATTTATGAGGAAGTGCGTCCCGGTCTCCTGCCTCAGAAATTGCTACCCGTGACTATTAAATAACGTCCCCAGCTATGTCGTCTCTGGTGTTTACTTGAAAGAAAACAACAGCGTTAAATGTATTTTTGTCGTAATTCTTATTTATTTATCGTAATTTGTTTAGAAATTTATTTTATAGAAATTTGTCGTAATTCTTGTTTATTTATAGAAATTTGTCGTAAATTTATGAAATTTGTCGTAATTCTTGTTTATTTATAGAAATTTGTCGTAATTCTTGTTATTTATAGAATAATTCTTGTTTTTTATAGAAATTTTCGTAATTCTTGTTTAGATATGAAGATGGATATCTATCTATCTATCTACCTCAATTTGTTCATTTTTACTTTGTTTACATATATCTATCCACACATCTCTATTTATTTATAAAGAGAAGGCCACCCCCTCTAAAATACATTTAACGCCCTAAGTTGGTTGTTTTCTTCCAAGTAACACTACCGAGACGACATAGCTGGGGACGTTATTTTAATAGTCACCGGATAGCAATTTCTGAGGTAGGAGACCGGGGCGCACTTCCTCATAAATTACTATTACCTCATTAAAACGTCTCTTCATCGGTCATTCTTATTTCGGTAGGGAAAGAGTACAGATCATAATTTAATCTACGACTCCCCTAAAATGGAGAAACTAGAAGTGTATATTCGTTATGCAGTGTTGTGTGTGTTTAAGAATAACAAAACCACTCCAGAAACATGTATACCAGTTACGGTATCAATTATTTCCGTGACTACCATATGTCCCTCCGAATAATCTATTGTATAAAAACATAATAAAATAGAATATAATTAATTATGTGCAGTAATATGTTTAAATGTTTATGTTTTTTATGAATAATATTTTTCTTTGGCGTAATAAATTTGGGAACTTAAATGTTTTTAGTGAACTTATTAATATAGGCATTTCTGAAGCTTGCTTGTACCTCAAATTTTAGCCCCCAACACAAAGCAAAAAGACAAACGAGTGACAAATCGTAAATTGGAAAACTTATAAGTTGACGAGCTCGTAAGTCAAGGTACTACTGTATTTTTAGTTTTAAAAAATAGCATTAAATTTAACAATTTAAAATTCTAAAAAAAATTACCTACTTCTTACAGATACCTAAAACAGATGAAATGTTAGAACAACAGAAAATGTTAATCTTATTATAATGGAGATTGTGGGTTTGTCAGTCTGTAACCGAAACTATATTACTATACAAGTCAAATTCTTTAGTTATTTTACATCATATACTCCATGATTTATTTTATTTAAACCTCAATTATTTAATACAATTGTTTTACATTACTTACACTGTTGACCACATCTACATGCTAATAACATGCAATTGTATTTATATATACAACAAAATAGCGGTTCACAGTATGAATGGGAAGGCTAATTTGCATATTGATCTTGAAAAATTGATTTTAATAAATATATGCTTAGTATTATTGATTTCTAATTGTTTGGTTTTATCTTATTGAATATGAGCAAAAATCTCTTCAATAAAATTTTAAATGAAATCCCTTAACAAGAAGAAATAACTGTAATATATTCTTTACTTCCTATTTTTACTAAACAGTTTTAATTAGGAAAATTTACCAATTAAAGACGGGAGTAAAAAAAATGATGGAAGAGTTAGTTTCAAAGTTGTTCTATTTTTCAAACATACCCCCTCTGTTCAAAATCTTTTTATCTACATCTTATTCAGTTTTCATTAGACTTTCTAATTTAATATCATATTTTATTATAAAATTTAACTAAAATACTTGCACCCGTAGGGTGCATATATTTGCTAGTACTTAAAATAAAGATGAGAATATGTTTCAAAATGATAATTCCACATCTTATAAATTCAGATAAAGATTACAGTTTTTCTCTCCACAACGATTTTGGTATTTAAGGTACACCTTCTTCAGGAGAATTTAAAAAAAAATTTAGGTAGCTACATTGTCTGCTTGGGAATTAGTCTGGTTTGGAATTATTTTTATTCCTCTTTTAATTATTTTGTATAAACTTTAGTTTCTAAGTTTAAACATGTTTTTCTTTGAAGAGAAAAGTTTATAAATGAACAGAAATACTGGTTATGTATTTGTGTAGGAATATATGAAGGTCAAGAAGGGGCCCGGTTTAGCTCAGTTGGTAGAGCACCTGCCTAGGAATTGCAAGGTTCTGGGTTCGATACAAGTCCCCACCAACTCAGCACATGAGTAGCACAGATTTGGTTAATCTGATCTGTATGATAAAGTGGGGAGTTGTTGGTACGTGTGACACTCCAACTCAGCTAAAATCTACCGACAATAGGCCACTCTTCCAACTGATTTTATTTTGCTATAAAAAACATAACATTATGTGGAACTGTCTTTTTTAAATAAAATGTTCTCTTTGAAAATAGTTTTCTTTTTATTCCTCTGGTATTTTTTCTGCGCTTTTTATTTAGTGGCTCTATTTGTATATATGTACTGTTTCTAGATAGAATAATTGCAATAGCCCACGCTATGTTCCTTTAACCTGCAGAACTGGGATCCATGCAGCTTGGTCGGAGTGTCTTTGTGACGGGTTGAGAAATTAGTGGAAATGAGCTGCCGTGGTTGCTGGCAACTCTAAAAATGTGGTAACACACCGTTAACAATAACAACGGTTTTATTCATATATAATAAATGAATTCGTTTTGGACACTAGGTCGGATAGAAAAGACACGATTAGGAGCTTTGTCTGGCAAAAATTTAAAAATTGGTTTAAAACCGGATTATAACACCACGGTCGATTTCAACAAACAAGGATATAAACTTTCAAAACTTTCGATACTCTGAAGATGGCCGTTTGCGCTGAAAATATTAAGTATTTAACACCAAAGAATTTAATAAATATGTTTTCTCAACATATATTTTGCATTACTTCGCTTTCAAAAAAATATTATTAAAAAGTTGGCGTTTTGTTTTATGTGGACTTAGTTCTTTATGGAATTATTCTTAGCGGCAAAGGCTATTTCTCCTAGTGGCTATTTTCTTCCTTCAGCAATTCTGAATTCCTCGTGGCCTTGTGATAAAAACTTCGTTTTTGGCGATCCAGTCTTTGACTAAGAATTTACAATTCAGAGTGAGTGTTTTATGCCAGCCCCGAAAACATCATTGATTTGGCACAGACTAGAATTTACAGGGAACACTAAAGATTGGGACTGATAAATATCACAGTGAAAACCTACGGTCTGGCGTTAACCAGCTGAAACCCTAATATGGAGATAAGGATTCTATCAACAGCTAAGACAAATTTTAATGTTGATGACCAAGGTGACATTACAAACCACCGTCGTCGAAACTGTTTTTTATTCATTTTCGTTCTGGCGATACGTCATTGAGAGATAAACCTAAACAATGATGCTTATACTTGAATAATATTGGTGCAATGCAAAAGTACTCGAGCATTAGCACTTAACCTCAACACATTCTAATCCACTATCTGTCGCCACTTGATTCCTCTTACAATTAGGGAGAAGAATAAGAAATATCCCATATTTATAGCGACGCATTTTCTTCCAAGAAAAATATTTCTATTAATCACACGTAAAAATCTTGTTAATTTGTGTTCAATTTATTCGCATTTATCTCCCTTACACTCTGTGATTGAACATAGCTACTTGATAGCATATAACCATGTGCAGAATATTTGTATTAGACAGGAATATTCGATACCATATAACTGTGCAAGCAATTTTTTTTTACTAATATTTATTTGGATACCCAAAAATTCGTCTGCTTTTCATTTTAAAAACGAATTAAAATTAATTAAATTGATTATTTAAGGTCAAATTTTTGTCTAAGTAGTAAAAAAAAAGCAAACTAATATTACACATGTAATCTATTTTTAATACATTTAAAACTATTTGTTCGGTCAATTTTGACCCAGATGGCCGCCCCTGAGTTGCCGTGTTTACAAAATAAATTTAATTCTCACGATTGAAAAAAATGAGGGAATTATCGGATTTTAATGAAATTTTCAGTATTAATAAATCAACACTGAAAATTTCATAAATGACCTGTTTCTCAAAAATATAATTGTCGATGGCAATAAATAGGTTGAAATATTGTTTTGGAAAGTAAAAGGAGAGAAAAATATAATCTATGCACAAAATAGTTATTTCATCGGGTTCATATTTGTGGGTTATTATGTGTATGGCTTTTATTTTGGGGATTTTCATTTGTGTGGGTTATTATTTTGAAAGGTTTAAGGATTTTCATTTGAGTTCGAGTGGATTAATATGGGTTTTGATTTGTCGTCTTATTTGTGTAGATTATGAGTTATTCAGTTTTCATTTGCGCATGTGCACACCACTAAGGTGGGGCAGAAATAATAGAACAATCAATAGTATCAAAAACAAACACCAAATACAACACAACCTTGAATAGGTCGTTTGATTCGTGTGGGTTTTGAATTGTGTCGGATTTTATTTGCTTGTGTTCGGTCAGTAAAATGGTGATTCCTGTGTATAGAGTGAGTGAGGGAGAGGCTCTCTGTGATTGGATTATACCAATCACGTGATGAGCCCAGAAGTTTAGGCGCAATATCCAAAAGGCCAGGCAGATAGATTCCACCAGCGGTTTCACGAGGCCAGCGATTTGAAGGGCTCCGAGAAATCCCCCTAAGATACCAGATATCTTCTCCAACGCGCCGGTAAGTCCCTTAAACTCAGCTTTATATACAGGAAGGACTTTATATTGTTATTTATCGTTTCATGTGCTAGCCAATAAATTATTTGAATTAAAGGAAATATTAATTCCTTTCTTGTTGTTGTTAGTCTTAGAATCGAATGCTATACTAACACAATACTTGGATCAGGATTTATGTAGTTTTCATTTGTGCCCATTTTCTGTGTGGGTTTGATTCATGTGGCTTTTTTATTTGGTTGGTCGGTCGGTCGGTTAGTTGGTTGGTTGGTTGGTTGGTTTTAGAACAATACTTGCATTGATTTATCGATCTCATTTTGATAGGTTTTCGTTTCTTTTCTTCTCCGTTTCTCGTTTTCGCTGTTTGAAATAAAAGCTTGCTCAATAGGCCAGATGATTACAGAGGCACACAGCTTTCATTCCTTAACTGTCAGGGATAATGCTGCAATAGCTGACGGACTAAATATATTACCAAGATGATGAAATACATCAAGTCTTGTCCAGTAATGAAGACGTATCGGGTTGGTTGATTGGTTGGTTGGATTTTAGGGTATGTCAAACTTCGGGTTATTTTATGCGAAGATGTTTTTTGTTTCATTTATTCTTGTTGAGTATTCAATTATTTAAACTAATATTAAACACTTAAACGCATTAGACCCATTTTGAAAATGATGTTATTTCATTGGAAATGTTTGTACTATTTTAATTAAGCAAAAATATTCCTGAAATAAAAACCAAGCTTTTCCTACACAACTATATAGGGCCAGGTCAGCTCAGTCGGTAGAGCGTTTGGCTAGAAATCACAAGGTTCCTAGTTCGATATCAGACCCTCGCCAACTCAGCGTATGAGTAGCACAGGGATCTGTGCGGTGAAGTAAAGAGCTGATGGTAGGTGTGGCGCTCCACCTCAGACGCACAAAGCAATCTCCTTCGTCTAGCGCTTGTGAAAAGGGGATAGACTCCCTCGCTGATTAGCTGATGCCGACTTTAGCCCCCCCCCCCGACGACTTCTTCATAATACTCTTACAGCTGCTATCACTCCGGTTGGTTAGTTAGTTGGTTGGTTGGTTGGATTTTATGGCATCTCAACACTTGGGTTATTTATGCCAAAGACATTTTTGTTTTATTCATTTTTGTTGAGCATTCAATTTTTAAAACACATTTTGAAACACATTTTTGATCTATTCAACACACAGATGGGACCCTTAGAGGCACTATCACTCCGGTTGGTGGCTTGGTTGGATTTTACGACATGTCAACCCTTGTTGGGTTATCTTATGCCGAAGACATTTTGTTTTATTCATTCTTGTTGGCTATTCAATTTTGTTTTAAATTCGTTTTTTACACACATTTTGATTTATTCTTATATGTATTTAACCCATAGATACGACCCTAACAGGTACTACCACTCTAGCAAATCTTTGATTTCTCATTTTAAAGGAATCTCGAGTTCCTTCTCGATCCAAAAACGTCATGTCACCGCCATGCCTAGCGCCTATATGATTGTCCTAAAACTATTGGCCTTATGGCAAACCCGCAACCCTTTGTATCATATATCTACTAGAAGGCGGAGGCTGAGGGTCTTATTTTTCTGGGTATGACGTTAAACTGCATCTAGTCAGGAGTCTCCAATTTTGGAGCTGTGGGGAGAGTGGAGTACCCCTTCATCATCATTACTCCCAGGTCCACTCTGACCCGGAGGGATAGTACCTGCTAGGGTTCCATCTATGGATTAAATAGAAAGTGATTTTAAAAATGTGAATAAAAAAACTAATTTTGAAGAAAAAAAAAGAATACCCATCAAGAATGAATAAAACAAAACGTCTTCGGCATAAAATAACCCAACAAGGGTTGACATGCCGTAAAATCCAAAAAAAATTAAATACCCATCAAGAATGAATAAAACAAAATGTATTTGGAATAAAATAACCCAACAAGGGTTGACATGCCGTAAAATCCACACAATCAACGATAAACCAACATTTTTTTCAAAACTCATTTTTGCATCTATCTCAACCTTTTTTTTTTTTTAAACCTATGGATCCCTTTTAATCCTATTTTACTGTGCGGGACCCCCATAGCCATTCGATGTTTAAAAATCCCATTGTAATTGTATAGTTAAATACATTTTGCTTGCCTGGGTCCCCAAAAATGTTTTGATCATGCGTATTAGCTATTTAATATGACCTAAGCCATTTTTTATGTTAGCAGGGATGCGGAAATACGCACATAAATTTGCATAAATTCATATAGCCTGAAGCTAATTTCGTTTAATATATCTGACTTGACAATAAACATGAACCAAACCCTATTAGACGAGGGGGGTCGTGTTGCCTGGGGGATGCCCCTCGATTGAAGCTAATTTCATTGAATATACTAGCAAATAAAATTCCTCCCGCTGATGTAAAAATTAATCTTTGGCACGCTCTTTCTTAAACAATTGTAAACAGATATTTGAAATCTTTTATAAAAAAAAAAAAAATAGACATAAAATAGTTTTGCTGTCAAAATTCAAATTTCTTTTATATGTAATTGTTGTGAGGTTTTAAGGGGTCAAATAAGAAAAAAACGACGGGTAACAAATGTAGAAAAATGTATTAACAGAAAGTAGACAAATACAATAGAGAGATGTGGATATTACGTCCGACGAACAGAGTTATTGGCACTCGCATTGGCTTGCTACTAAGCTACAATTATCCCTGTTATTTATAGTAACCTTTCGGCGCATTCCATTAGTCTTATAGGGTGTATCACCTATAACAATAATAAATTCTGACAGTTAAATTCAAATAAATTCAAATATTTAAGGTTTTTCTTCTTTTTTTTTAAATGAAAAAAAATTTTTTTTACGACAGACGACAATCAAAACAAACTTTTTTTTCTCCTATAATAAAATATGAATTATCAATAAAAAAAGAAGGTTTGCAAAAAGGATTGTTTAAAATTTTTTTTTTATTAACTTACATATGCGACACGTGTTTCAGATCTGTTATCTTATTCAGGCACTGAATTACTATATTTTGGAAGAATATGTCTGATATTTGATAGGTTGTGTGTGCTTTTGTAACTTACTTTTTGATTATAATGGTTGTGTAATAACAGTTGAAAGCTACGTTATTTTTCTCAACCCTTGCGGGCAACTTGCGTGCGACTTGCATGCGACTTACGCGACTTGTGCATAAAAATTGAGAAAAAACGTGCACTCATTCCTCAATTCTATCTTCAGTATTGCAATCAATTTAATTATCTATTAATAATGGATATTCGCTTTTTTGTCTGTAACAAAAATTACGTCACTGCTTACGTCACATTACCCAAAATCGTCATAACATAGAATACACTCAAAATTTGAACATGCAGCATTAGACAGTCCTCATTGTTTTTTAAAACAAGTTTTAATAAATACACGACTGGTATTATATATCTATATATAGTTTGTTTTATTTTAATACATATTTAAAGTTTACATTTCAAATTGTTTTATTTTACAATCCTTTAATGAATTTGATGATTCTACTTACTTAGGGTACAAACTCGCTGACATTGAATTTTTTACTCCCACCCCTCAGGCAATATGTTTCAAAAATCTATTTTTACATCGCCCAGAGGGCGTTTTTTATTTTGTACTAGTAGTTATAAATAATGTTTAGTAAAAGCAGTTACTATTCTGTGTTTTTAATATATTGAGCACTTTTGGATTATTTACTGATGCTACCGCGACGAAAAAGTTAAAGCGGTAATTGGATACTAAATGAATTATCTATTATACCCTTATTAATATCAATTAATAATTTTATCAGATATTTGATACGTTTAATATAGCTATGTTATCATTTCATCTAAGAAGTCTTATTAAACACAGAAAGAGAGTACATAATTAACACTGGGCAAAAAACGTCCACCACAAAAGATAAGATATATATATATATATATATATATATATATATATATATATATATATATATGTAAACAACTTTTTAGCTATTTTCAGCCGACAGTACAATTTGGGAGAATATGTGCTTTTTAATTTTAGTCAGACCTAATAAACTTTCAAAAATTAGGTCTAAATAAAATTAAAAAGCACATATTCTCCCATATATATATATATATATATAACACACACACACACACACACAACACACACACACATATATATATATATATATATATAATGTCACATGTTTATTATGAAAATAATTATGTGACAATCTTCTATGAGTGACATAGTGCTTTTTTTTCTGATCTTATACTTTTTGAAGAATCTCCGTCAACTTTTATTTATCATATTTTCGTTCCAAAGGTAAAAAAAAAAAAACAAAAAAAAATAAAACAAGGTCCTGCTTGTATTCTAAGGGTGTGCTAATTAAGTGTAAAATTTCAAGAAGATTGATAAAGATTAGCCACTTTGATTTTACGAAATAAATTACAGTGTAAATTTTTTTTTTTCTGAGAAAAAAAGTCGTAGTCGTTTTTACGGCTGTTCAAAACGAAATACTGTTTTAACTTGCCGTAAGAAGTAATTAAAAATTAAATATTTAGAAAGATTCTTTTCTTTTCTTTTCTTTCCAGCTATATAAATACTTTTAAGATTGGATCAGAAATCTCCGAGAAATTGCCATTTAAAGTGATTTAGGTCTGAAATGTAACACGTGCTGGGGGGGTTGTTTACATATTAAAAACGACTAAATTTGGAGATTTTTTTTCAAAATTTGAACCTTTCAGATAAAACCAGATGATTAAGCAACATCCCTATGTCAAATATATATAATATTATATAATATATATATATATATATATATATATTATATATATATATATACTTGAGTTTAAAAATTTTCTTCCAAACAATCACTACGAATCTTTCAAAACTTTGCCGGGATTAAATGACCCACCGAGGTTCATATGCCGTAAAACAAAACAAACAAACAAACAAACATTGTGTAGAAGAAGAAGAAGAAGAAGAAGAAGAAGAAGAAGAAGAAGAAGAAGAAGAAGACAATAGTTTATTTTCATACATTACACAATATAAACAATGTCACACAAAACAAAAAACGCAATGTTGGTTGTTGTATTAATGTGTGGAGGATGATCACTAATTGGGACTAAGCCTATTCTAGCACCGACCACCTCAGTTGATTTTTTTACATAGTTTTAAAGTTGATTAAAGTGATATTTAAGGTATTCTACGCCCCGACGACAGGGTGAATACGCAGTTACGTGTCATACCCAAGATGCCCTTTTTTGGGGAGGAGTTACACCACCCGGGGGCCGGTACAACTGACGAGGCGGATAAAGCAACGATCGCTAAAAGGTTATTAGGTGCGTGAACGTTGCCCGGATGTCAAAATTCACAGAATCAATTTATGGCGATGGGAGCACTTGATGCACCAGCTGAATTAGACATGAAAGGTGAAATTTGATTCCTGCATCACGACAGTGTGCAACAGCGGATTGCAGTTAGGAAATGGTGAGACGCCTGAAACGTATGTTGGTTTGCGCATCTACTGTACGCCCTGATTTGACATGTGGCATTTAACCGAGTAGAATCCCCCCTCCTTGTATGTGATTGCGGTCAAGTAACGCTGGAAACACGGATTTCCGCTAGATTACAGAAGTTAAGCAGCGGTGAACCTGTTCAATACTTAATTGGGTGACCTCTTAAGCAACAGCAGTCACTGTCAGCAACCTGAGACCTTTTTTATCAAAAGTGACTTGATTCGGTATTAAATGACCCGAAAAAGGTTGATAATGCCGTAAAAAAAAAACCCTTACGAACCAACTAAGTGAGGTTAAGCAGCGGTGAACCTGTTCAATACTTAATTGGGTGACCACTTAAGCAACAGCAGGCACTGTAAACAACTTGAGACCTTTGTTTATAAAAATGACATGATTCGTCATTAAATGTCCCAAAAGATGTTGATGTGTCATGAAACAATACAAACAACCAACCCACCAACGAAACAACAGAAGTTAAGCAGCGATGAGCCTGTTCAATACTTAACTGGGTGACCACTTAAGCAACAACAGGCACTGTCAGCAACTTGAGACCTTTGTTTATCAAAAGTGACTTGATTCGGTATTAAATGTCCCAAAAGATGTTGATATGTCGTAAAACAAAACAATCAACCCACCAACCAACCGAAGTTAAGCACCGATGAGCCTGTTCAGTACTTAATTGGGTGACCACTTAAACAACAGTAGGTGCTGTAAGCAACTTGAGATCATTATTTATCAAAATGACTTATTCAGTATTAAATGATCCGAAAAAGGTTGATATGCCGTAAGAAAAAAACCTTACGAACCAACTAAGTGAGGTTAAGCAGCGGTGAACCTGTTCAATACTTAATTGGGTGACCACTTAAACAACAGTAGGTGCTGTAAGCAACTTGAGATCATTATTTATCAAAATGACTTATTCAGTATTAAATGATCCGAAAAAGGTTGATATGCCGTAAGAAAAAAACCTTACGAACCAACTAAGTGAGGTTAAGCAGCGGTGAATCTGTTCAATACTTAATTGGGTGACCACTTAAACAGCAGCAGGTGCTGTAAGCAACTTGAGATCTTTATTTATCAAAATGACTTATTCAGTATTAAATGACCCGAAAAAGGTTGATATGCCGTAAAAAAAGCCTTACGAACCAACTAATGAGGTTAAGCAGCGGTGAACCTGTTCAATACTTAATTGGGTGACCACTTAAACAACAGTAGGTGCTGTTAGCACTTGAGGTCTTATTTATCAAAATGACTTATTCAGTATTAAAAGATCCGAAAAAGGTTGATATGCGTAAAAAAGCCTTACGAACCAACTAAGTGAGGTTAAGCAGCGTGAACCTGTTCAATACTTAATTGGGTGACCACTTAAACAACAGTAGGTGCTGTAAGCAACTTGAGGTCTTTATTTATCAAAATCACTTTTCAGTATTTAAATGACCCAAAAAAGGTTGATATGCCGTAAAAAAAACCCTTACGAAACCAACTAAGTGAGGTTAAGCAGCGGTGAACCTGTTCAATACTTAATTGGGTGACCACTTAAACAGCAGCAGGTCTGTTAAGCAACTTGAGATCTTTATTTATCAAAATGACTTATTCAGTATTAAATGACGAAAAAGGTTGATATGCCGTAAAAAAAGCCTTACGAACCAACTAAGTGAGGTTAAGCAGCGGTGAACCTGTTCAATACTTAATTGGGTGACCACTTAAACAGCAGCAGGTGCTGTAAGCAACTTGAGATTCTTTATTTATCAAAATGACTTATTCAGTATTAAATGACCCGAAAAAGGTTGATATGCCGTAAAAAAAAAGCCTACAACCAACTAAGTGAGGTTAAGCAGCGGTGAACCTGTTCAATACTTAATTGGGTGACCACTTAAACAACAGTAGTGCTGTTAGCAACTTGAGTCTTTATTTATCAAAATGACTTATTCAGTATTAAAAGATCCGAAAAAGGTTGATATGCCGTAAAAAAGCCTTACGAACCAACTAAGTGAGGTTAAGCAGCGGTGAACCTGTTCAATACTTATTGGGTGACCACTTAAAAAACAGTAGGTGCTGTAGCAACTTGAGGTCTTTATTTATCAAAATGACTTATTCAGTAT
Source organism: Doryteuthis pealeii (assembly GCA_023376005.1). Lineage (NCBI taxonomy): Eukaryota > Metazoa > Mollusca > Cephalopoda > Myopsida > Loliginidae > Doryteuthis > Doryteuthis pealeii. The sequence goes on along the minus strand of CM042173.1, from coordinate 839,711 downwards.
TAAAAGATCCGAAAAAGGTGATATGTCGTAAGAAAAAAAACCTTACGAACTAACTAAGTGAGGTTAAGCAGCGATGAGCCTGTTCAATACTTAATTGGGTGACCACTTAAACAACAGCGGGTGCTGTAAGCAACTTGAGGTCTTTATTTATCAAAATCACTTATTCAGTATTAAATGACCCAAAAAAGGTTGATATGCCGTAAAAAAAAGCCTTACGAACCAACTAAGTGAGGTTAAGCAGCGGTGAACCTGTTCAATACTTAATTGGGTGACCACTTAAACAACAGCAGGTGCTGTAAGCAACTTGGGGTCTTTATTTATCAAAATGACTTATTCAGTATTAAATGACCCGAAAAAGGTTGATATGCCGTAAGAAAAACCCTTACGAACCAACTAAGTGAGGTTAAGCAGCGATGAGCCTGTTCAATACTTAATTGGGTGACCACTTAAACAACAGCAGGCACTGTAAGCAACTCGAGACCTTTGTTTATCAAAATGACTTGATTCGGTATTAAATGTCCCAATAGATGTTGATATGTCGTAAAACAAAACAATCAACCAACCAACCGAAGTTAAGCAGCGATGAGCCTGTTCAATACCTAATTGGGTGACCACTTAAGCAAAATTTCCAGTGGATCGCCTATTCCACCCAGTAATAATTCGGCGGATAGGCAACACCAGATAATCAGGATTTACATTTTCCCTTACATCTTTGACGATTTGGATTTTATTATTTTGGTTGAGGTGACCAAGAAAATTGTTAATAGAACTGAGTCTGCCAGTACATATTTTAAGTTTCTTCCTCTGATTTCCAGTTCATCTAATATTTTTTCTAAACCCTTGTAGAATCGTTCCAAAGGCAGCAACATTATTATGTTCACTCTTGTGAATTTTCACCCCACCGTTAGACGAAGACTTTCGCTGGAGTCTGAGTGACAACAAGTCTCCTCAGGTACCCAGGACGCTTCTAAGTATTCTAGCTGATTACAGCAATACTGTTTTCTGCGTGGTCTCAATCCGCATCTAATTTCCAGTTCCTCTAGTCTTGTTTTTCTTTTTACTATTGTTATTAATACTAGCAACAGAAAACACCCTCCGGGCGTCGTAAAATTTAACTTTTGAAAAACATTGCCTGAGAGGGTGGGAGTTAAAAATTCAATGTCAGTGGGTTTGTATCATAAGTAAGACAAATCCTCATATTTATTAAAGAAGTAAAACAAAAAACAAAACAAAAAAAAAAAAACAATTTGAAATGAAAACTGAACCCTGTCCCTCTCAAATAAAATGTTGCATGCATGTAATAATCAAACAATTATTTTGAATATTTTCCACATCAATTTTCCACAAAATCGTAGGTATTTATTTATTTGTAAACTTTTTAGTTAACTTCTTGTTACTGTAAAAAAAAGAAAAAAAAAGACGTGAGTAAAATACAATTTTTAAAATTGCTTACTCAAATGTTGGGTGTATATAGCATAAAAATATTGTGACGTAAGCTGTGACGTAGAGCTATGACGTAGTTTTTGTTACGGACAGAAATACAGACAATCTCCATTATCAACAGATTATGATCGAGGTGACCAAGCACATTGTTAATAGAACTGAGTCTGCCAGTGCATATTTTAAATGGCAGATTAACGTTGTTTTGCCACGGCTTTCTTTTCCTTTGACACATTCTTCATCATATCGACATTCAAAGGTTGCACCAAAACAAACCTTAGCCAAAAAAAATCAATACCAACAAAACGACCAGAAGGAGAGAAGAAGAAAAGAAAGCGGAGGAAAAACTCGAATAAGAGAAACGGGAGAAAGAAAAGAAAGTAAAAAAAAAGAGGACAGAAAAAGTGATTGAGAGAAGAAGGGGACTTAAAAGGATGAAAGGACTTAAAAGAGGCAGTGGAAAGGAAAAAGGTGACAGTAAAATTGAAATAATGAGTTTAGAAAGGGGACTAGTAAAAGTAGTGAGAAAGAAAGGGACAGTAAAGAAGGAGTGAAAGGAAAGGAGAATAAGGTGACAGTAAAAGTGAAAAAAGAGTGAGTAAAAGGGGACAGTAAAAGTATTGAGCGAAGAAAGGGACGAGAAAGAGTGAAGTAAAGGAGAATAAAGGTGGACAGTAAAGTGAAAAAGAGTAAAAGGACAGTAAAAAGTGAGTGAAGAGAAGAAAGGAGACTTAAAATGAAGTTAGAGAAGAAAAGGACTTAAAAAAGAAGTGAGAGAGACAGGACAGTAAAAGAGTAAGAGAAAGGCGGTCAGTGAAGTGCAATGAGAGAGGAAA
>CM042173.1:831698-837335 GCA_023376005.1 Doryteuthis pealeii | reverse complement strand
GAAGAGGGAGATGAAGAGAGAGAGAGAGGGAGAGAGATGAGTGAGATGGTGAGAGAGGATGGTTATACGTAAGTTTTGCTAGACGGCCCGCATGACGTGCCCATGTGCTGGCTTCCACTATTTTTTATGCCTACATCTGGGGTCTCAAAAAAGCTATAAAATCAGCTAATACTTTATTTGTAAAACCACCAAAACAAAAACACCTGTTTAAAAGACTAATGTTAAAAATGAATTCCATTCCACTCCCATAAAAGAGAAGAGGAGGTGAAATACTCAATGTGTATGTATATATATACACATGCATGTAAGAATTCATTTTCATATTAATCAATCAAAGCCTGAAGAAGATACCCAGAGAGATCTGAAACACGTGTTGCACACATGTAAAACAAAAAGAATTTAAAATTTTTTTCTGAGAACAAAATACATTTTGCGGACCTTCCTTTTTTATATCAAATATTGAATTTTCTCTCACCGTTGGAAACCAGAAACAACATTATATATATATATATATATATATATATATATATATTATATAATATATATATATATATAGAGACGAGAGAGAGAAAGAGAGAGTGAGTGAGTGAGAGAGAGATGGTTAATGTAAGTCTTTGCTAGACGGTCCGCACTGACGTGCCCATGTGCTGGCTTCCACCGGAGAATGTCACTTTAAGTGTTCGTCCTTGCTTCTCCAGCATGTCTTGCTCGTCTTACTCGGATGGTTTGTGAGATTGTAATTCCTTCTTAAACAAACTCATAATTAATCTAGGTTAGTATTATCTGCGTTATTCGGAATTGTCCTCATCTTCATTGTTATTTGTACAACGTTTCGGCCGATATACCCTCCGGCCTTCTTCAGTTATTTCTTGTCGGACTCGGGAACCTACTCGGACTCGGGAACCTTCTTTTCGAACTCGGGAACTTTCTTGTCGTATTCGGGAGCCATCACGGAACTTTGAACCCAACCTTTTATTTAGTCCACGGGGTTATCCTGTTCTCATTCCACTAACCATTGCTGGGGTAGGAGTTGTGTTAATTAATTATTTTTCTAACTGCTTTCCCTCAGGATTGAACTCTGGTTCCAGAGATAACTGTCACTTAGAACTGTCTTAACCTAACTGCCTTATCCCCTCGGCCATGTGTCCAATTATGTCCGACAAGAAATACCCGAAGAAGTTCGGAGGGTATATCGGCCGAAACGTTGTACAAATAACAATGAAGCCATTTACATTTTTTAAGGGCAGTTAAGTTTGAACCACGTATCTTTCAGAATCTGTTAGGGGTCAAAGATACCTGGTTCAAAGTTAACTGACCTGAAAAATGTAAAACTTTTAAAATAAAATAAATGATGTATTATTTCATGTTTATCATTGATATATCAACACTGAAAATTTAATTAATTTCCTATGTTTTTTGATGAGACAACATTTTTAGATTAACTTTTCGATTCTGTAGCTTTAAAGTTCTGTCCGACTGCTTTCCGCCGAAACTTTTTTTTTTAACAAACCGTTAAAGAAAAAGTGAAGAAAAAAACTAAAAGGTTTGATTTTAAGAAAAAGAAGAAAAAGAAGAAGAAGAAAAAAGTTCTGCAAAAAACTAAAAAGACCCCCTCAAAAAAATCAAAGCGTTAATCTCACCAAATTTTTGGTTCTCTGTTGAATTTGAAGAATTAAAAATCCCACCGAAAAATAAAAGATGAGAGCTGATTCTGAATCTTTAGTTTTATGCACCCGAAAAGGATGTTGTTGTTGTTGTCATAAGCAGCGTCATGATCGCCATCATCATGAACATGCGCCGTGTGGTCCGAGTAAATCTTGCCTTTTAAAACAACAGGCCCGAAATTCGGCTCGTCAGGCCCAAGTTGCTTGTCAACAGGCACTTGTAGCCGCGGAACAATCAAGAATTGCAGCACTTTTAGCTCATGCATGTAATAAACCACAACCACCACCAACTTTGAGGAATCTGTTAGGCCTCAAAGATACCTGGTTCAAAGTTAACTGACCTGAAAAATGTTTTTACTTTTAAAATAAAATAAATGATGTATTATTTCATGTTTATCAATGATATATCAACACTGAAAATTTCATTAAATTCGTTTTTTTTCCTATGTTTTTTGTTATTGTTTTCTTTCAGCGGGGTGACATACAAGGGTGGAATTTAGGTCCGTTAAGTTCGATTTAAACTGAGTGATGACGTAGTTTCGGTTACAGACAGACAGAACACAACAATCTCCATTATAATAAGATATATATAATCGATACTATTCATACAAAATGTCTCGGATTAATCGACATTCCGTTCGTTTTTTTTTTTTGGCCGGGAGCCTGTTGTTGTTGTTCCAAAACCAGCCGACTGTTTCCAGCGCGCCAGTGTTTCAGACATGAGTTTCACGCGCTAAAAATTCTGCGCTTGAATCCCTGACATTTATACAAATAGACATTCTCCAGAGGTAAACACTTATATTGATTCGGAGTTTGCAAGAGGTAAATTTGCAAACTTCTAACATTACAGAAAATATTTCATGTTTTTATTTTATGTAAGAAAACATAGACATGTCATAACTGTCAACGAGTTGTTAATAGAAAACGACAACAAAGTATATATATATATATATATATATATATATATATATATATATATATATATATATATATATATATATATATATAAATAAGTCTATTTGTAATGTAAATGCAGATCGGAATATAAAATCTATCTATTATTGAATCTGTTCATATCTATCTACGTTTTCCATCTCTCTCTCTCTCTCTCTCTCTCTCTCTCTATATATATATATATATATTATATATATATATATATATATATATATATATATATATATATATATATATATATATATATATATTGGGTCTGTTCATATCTAGCAATTTTTTCCATCTCTCTCTCTCTCTCTCATCTCTCTCTCCTCTCTCTCTCTCTCTCTCATTGGGTCTGTTCATATCTATCAATGTTTTTTATCTCTCTCTCTCTCTCTCTCTCTCCTCTCTCTCTCTCTCTCTCTCTTTTCCTGTGTGAAGAAAAAGTGGAAGTGAATCTGATAGTATGTGATATTATGAAAAATTGAAAAAACTCAAGTTGATAAATAAAGTAATGTTTATTTCACCTACGCTGCAGTGTTTCGATCTGTTTCAATAGATCTTCATCAATCTTTGAAGATCTATTGAAACAGATTGAAATACTGCAGCGTAGGCGAAATAAACTTTACTCGTTTTATGACATGTGTTTTTTTTTTTGTTTTTTAATAATATCACACACAACACACACACACACACACAAACACACACACACACACACACACATATATATATATATATATATGTAGAGAGAGAGAGAGAGAGAGAGAGAGAGAGAGAGAGAGAGAAGAGAGAGAGAGAGAGATGGATATATAGAGATAGATAGATATGTATGTGTGTTTAATATTGTTTAGATTGAAACACGGCAGCGTAGGCGAAATAAACATTACTTTATTTAAACTTGTTATTTTTTTCAATTTTTCATAATATCACACACACACACACACACACACACACACACACACACACACACACACACACACACACACACACATCAGGGGCCGGGTTAGCTCAGTCGGTAGAGCGTTCGGCTAGAAGCCACAAGGTTCCTAGTTCGATACCGGTCCTCGCCAACTTAGCGTATGAGTAGCACAAGTATCTGTGCTGTAAGTAAGGAGCAGATGGTAGGTGTGGCGCTCAACTCAGATGCTAAAAACAAATCTCCTTGGTCTAGCTGTATTGAAAAGGGGCTAGACTCCCTCGCTGACTGGCTGATACCGACATTAGGCCGCCCGACGACTTTACTTTACTTATCTATATATATAGTGTAGAGAGAGAGGAGAGAGAGGAGAGAGAGAGAGAGAGAGAGAGAGAGAGAGAGAGAGAGAGAGAGAGAGATATGTATGTGTGTTTAATATTGTTTTGTATAGAAATTTCTTTGGAAGTCTCGTTTATTTGATGATGATATCTGCTCCTTTGTCGTCAACAATGAATATTATTACTCCAAGAGATTTCATCATTCTATCCAGGATTCCTTCCCGGCAATTTGCACCGAAGAATTCATTGACATTACATTTTAGCACTTCACAAGAAAAGTAGGTGCTTGCCTCCCGTGGTGACGTACACTTTATATGCTGCCTCTATTTTATTTTTATTCCATTTCATTTTATTTTATACATAATCTAATCTATTCTGGGAGATAACATTTTTCAACTGTGCTCGTTGTCAGTATTCGAGGTGAGGCGAGGTAAAAAAAAAACCCAAAAAGAACAAACTAAGAAAGTTTTCATAGTTGTTTTTTTTCTTCTTGTCGAAAGCCTGTCAAGTCCAAAAGCAATTTCAACATTAATTATCTAATAATTATACGTTTATAATTCCAGGAACAAATTTCTTTCTCATTCAAGTCAAATTTGTAAGATCATATTTTGAAGCAGACAAATCCTCATCCCTCGAACACCGAGAAATTCTGTAAACAGCGTGTATACCGAGACTGATTTTGAAATAACAGAAGACCCGTCTAAAATCGAGATGGAGGAAGAAAATGCTGAAAGTGGGCCTGAGAGTAATAACTCAGAAAATAACGAAAGCGTTAGCAACGAGGAAAGTCTAAGTAGTACGGGTACTGAGTGTGATTCGATCTTTGGTGAAAGTGACAGTTCGTCGAGCAGCGGTCGACGTCGAAAAAAGAAAGAGCCTTTGAACAGCTCTGTGAGTACGGGCTCAAGTGGTAGTTCATGTCCGAAATCGGTACGAAAGCTGGACTCCAAACCTTACGAACACAAAGGCAAGACGCGTCCCAGCACTTTCAAGTCCAGTTCGAGTAGCGTAGTGGGCAGCAGTAGCAGCTCGAGCAGTAACTCTTCGATTAGTAGCCCTTCAAGTTCCTCAAGTAGCACGAGCTCGAGCAGTATGAATGAAGTTCTCTGTCTGTTCATATTTCTCTATCTTGGTCTATTCATATCTCTCAAGGTATATATAAAAGTAAGTAAAGTCGTCGGGGTGGCCTAAAGTCGGTATCGGCCTGTCAGCGTGGGGGTCTATCCCTTTTTTCCAGCGCTAGACCAAGGAGATTGTTTTGGCGTCTGAGGTGGAGCACCACACCTACCATCAGCTCCTTACTTTACCGCACAGATCCCTGTGCTACTCATACGCTGAGTTGGCGAGGGTCTGGTATCGAACTAGGAACCTTGTTGTTTCTAGCCAAACGCTCTACCGACTGAGCAAACCCGGCCCTATATAGTTGTGTAGTAAAAGCTTGGTTTTTATTTCAGGAATATTTTTGCTTAATTAAAAATAATACAAACATTTCCAATGAAATAACATCATTTTCAAAATGGGTTTAATGCGTTTAAGTGTTTAATATTAGTTTGAATAATTGAATACTCAACAAGAATGAATGAAACAAAAACATCTTTGCATAAAATAACCCGAAGGTTTCTAGCCCAGCGCTCTACCGACTAAGCTAAGCCGGCCCATATATTAATGCTATCAATTTCATCTGTGTGATACTGTTTCATACCTACTTTTGAACCTCCTGTATATATATATATATATATATATATATACATATACGTGTGTGTGTTACGGTACACACACACAC
>CM042173.1:801698-829198 GCA_023376005.1 Doryteuthis pealeii | reverse complement strand
TATTTATTTTTCCTTATTTACTCATATAGTTATATATTAATGGGTACCGTCGTTTTTTTTTTAGACGGTTAGTGTAAAAACAGATTTTTAATCCAGGTGTTGAATTCAGGATCTGAGGCGTTATGTGATTGACGCGAGATAACCTTTGCATGACCTTTTTTCCGGTTACGAAATTGATGGAAACGGAAGGTTCAGTTATGTTAGCAGTTAGATGTCTTAAGAAGTCATTCGCGAGCCCTCATACTGTGATGACATTCAATGAACCCCCTACCCCTGCAGGCGGTTGAGAATCCTAGAAAGTTCTGGTTCTGAAGTTAATAAAAATTTGATCACAAAAAGTTATATACCTTGCGTTGTCTCTAAGAACTAATGACAACCTTGGCCTAAATCAGACCAGCATCTTGAAGAACCAGACCAGTCAACAATAGAACAAATAGAAGGAGCCATGAAGATAACTACAGACTACAGCTGTACGGTAGAAAGTTTGATTGAGCCTCCAATTCCAAAAATTGGCGCGGAATTATGCGATTCTTAACTTTCCAAATTTGGGTGGTCGGTCGCAAAAAATGGCGACTTTTTTCTAATTTATTTTGCCTGTAAAATTAGTTCTAGGGCTTCCCTGCTCCTAAGAATTGGTTTATTCCTTATTCCCTTTCGAAGTTGATGCTTGGAGTGTTCATGCTTAATTCTTTCACTCTCAAAACTGGAACAGTCCATCATCCACATAGATTCTTCAATCAGTCCTCTTCAATACCAGCTTTTTTTTCCAGTTGTGAGGGTCTATTTTTATTTTAACAAGATAGTTTTTTAAGCAATCCTTATACCTCTTCTAAAGCTTATGCTGTGGCCTTTTGCCACGATACAACTGACAGTAAAGGAATTGCTTTGGCATTCTAACATCACTCATACGGACAACATGACCTGCCCATTGCATTTAGGCCGTTATGACACTATCACGTAGTTTAGAGTCTTCAAGCCAAACAAGATGACCCGCCCAACGCGTCTGATTCCTTATCACAATTGCAGCAATGCTAGTTTTGGCTTTGGTCAAGACAGCTGTATCTGGAACATGGCTTTCCACTTCAGACCAAGGATATGTCTAAGACAGTGCTGATGGAATCTTTCAAGCTGCCTCATATGAGATTGATACAACGTCCATGTTTCAGAAGCATAGAACAAGGATGACAATACACATGCTTGATATACAAACACGTTAGTTGCAAGAGTTAGATCACGCATCGGACCAGACCCTGTCTTCTAGCTTACCAAAGAGCCCAGACGCCCTGCTTTTTCTCTATTTAATTTCCACTCAAGAGAACCGTCACTAGATAAGAACTACCAAGCTATAACATGATGGCAGCAAACTCATGTTCAAGTATTGCATTGCTTGATATAAAACAAATGTTCAACAGTTCAAAGAATATAATGGTGAGCTTCAAAAAGTTCAACAATGAGCTGCACGAAAGTGGCTCATAGTCCTGCCAAAGTCTTGCACTTCTTTCCACATTTACAGGTAATTTCCAGGGAGCACAGGTATTTTTTATAATTCATCCCGTCGATGTACAGATTGGTGACTGATCAGGCCAGCCTTGCTCATACATAGCCTTTTACATTGGTCACATAGTAGACCGATTTGAAACCCAATTGCCGTTTTAGGCTACAGCCAGCCCTTTGTACACATAAAGGACAAGACATGTATTGCATATCAAGCAATGCCTGTGCTGAAGCTTTTTTTAAGTGAGGAAAGCCTTTGCACAGAACCAATCCCACTCTCTAAGTGACTGCCACATTGAACCAAAAAGAAGAACAAGTCAACATCATTGGCTGCAGCAACCGCCGCAGGTTAAATTTTGGAGTTTTCCTTCTCCTAGACACTTGCCTTGACAAGGCTGAGGAATGTATCTCTCCCGGTGGTTTTTCTACGCATCTGGATACCAATCCAAGTATTTTTACGTCCCCGCGTATGTTATTTGCTAGATGGCCGTTGAGCGAAAGGCTTCATCCGCCCTTTGACAGGTTTTGTTTTTCGTCCTGCTGACTGGATGTCTAGCCATCCTCCTCACCAGATAAGCTTGGTGGGGTAACCGGTTTAGTCGCCGATAACCCGACTATGAGACAGCTAGTACTGGGTTACATAGTACCAGTAGCGCCATATGCGACCTGACTGTGACTTTACACTTTGAATTGTCCAATTCAAAATAGATTTCGTTAATGTCGCTGATAGAATATTTTCCTTGTGAAAGTCCCGAAAATCAACGTCTTTACACTTTGAATTGTCCAATTCAAAATAGATTTCGTTATACATACATAGATACATACACACATACAAACTGTATAGATGGATATCATTTGGGATTTAATAATTTATGGGCGATACTGCCACTGTCCATATATATCTGATCACGTGAGTCTTTTCTTCCGGCGAAGAAGGCTTTTCCTATTTTTGATATTAAAGAGACCAAACAATCTTGCAAGCGGAACTGATAAACTCTACAGACAGAAAACTTAAAAATGTTTTCCTTTGCATTCAATGATAATCTATTTGCTTTGGATATTTGGTGGTTCGGGGTTGGGGTTTGGAAGGCCGACGGGGCATGGGGGGGGGGGTCGGTCTCTTTTAACATTTCCGTCCGAGTGATGAAATTATTTGCAATATATACGCGGGTAATTTCATAATCTTAATGTTCGGCCCGAAGCCATTGCTCGAAAGAAAAGGAAAAGCTCAAATGATAGGATTCACTCTTACTGGGCGACTCAAAAAGGTTTATAATTGAAATATTATATCAAAATCATGACTCTCCCTCAATCACCATTCGTCCCGATCGGTCATCGCTCCTGGCAAGTCATCAACCCGGCATCCGGAGTCCACATGTATATAAATTATTATTTAATAATAATATAACACAAGCAGGACCTGTGGATATACCACAGTATGATAATTTGATTATTACAACGTTTGATATGTTTACGTAAGAGCTATTGCCAAATAGTTCAATATGTAAAAAGTATAATAATCTTCATTTAATTCTCTCTCACTCTTATCTTTCCTTCTCTCTTTTCATCTTTTCATTATGTTCGATAGAAACAGATAAGCGTTATCGTTTCCGCGTGCTCACACATTTTCTCTATCATTCCCCTTCTTTCTTTTTTATCATATTTTTTCTGTGTAGCATTTCCTTTTTCTTCCCTTTCATTCTTTATAATAAAAACGGAATCGTCCATTATTTAGGTGAAGGTGATGCCACTCATAAGGAATAAGAATTCGGTGGATGAGCAAAACCAGATAACCAGGATTTACATTTTTGCGTTTCACCTTGGACGATTTAGGATATTGCAAATCATAAATAAGCAACACGAGTTATTTTAACTTCGTCTTTTCTTCTTCCCATTTTCTTTTCTTTTTTTTTTGATTTACAGTTATTCTGCTTTGTCTGCTCATTTAGAGTTTTTAAAACAAACTTTCTTTTAAATAATTAATTTCAAGAAATATAAATATGATTTACTAGCAGGACCTGTGTATATACTGCAGTATAATAATTTAATTATTACGTTTTGATATGTTTACTTAAGAGCTATTGCTAAATAGTTCAATATGTAAAAAGTATAATGATCTTGATTTAACTCTCTTGCCTTTTTTTTTCTTTCCTTCATTTCAACTTTTCATTATGTTCGATTGAAACAGATTAATGTTATCGCTTCCGCGCGCTCACCAACTCTATCTTTCCTCTACTCTTTTTTCTTTCATTATATTTTTTCTGTGTAGTATGTCCCTTTTCTTCCTTTATAATAAAAATAGAATGGTCCATTATTTAGCTGAGGTGACAACACTCATAAAAAAATAAGAATTTGGCCAATAAGCAACACTAGATAATCAGGATTTAGTTTTTGCCTTTCATCTTGGATGATTTGGACGGTCTCAATTTTTAACCAGAGGGTGTTGCAAGATGATAACTGGCATACAATTAAGGAACACAAGTATTAATATATATTGGCTTTTTGCATATTGATGTTTAAATGACAAGTATTTTTTTAAATTTTTAAATTGCATACCTGTGGTTTTTTCAAATATAGAAGTTAATTAGTAACTCCAACATAGTACTTAACTTCACTTTTGCCGAGGATTCAGAAAAAGAAAACAAAAATAAATTGATCTGCATGTGTAGATATATCAATAAATATCTCCTATGTCATTTACCACCGGACCAATCGTTCTTGTGAGTCCTTGCGTTGAGATCCAAAGTCTAGAAGTAACACAATTTTGTTGGGTACCATATAACAGTAGAATTAGTTTTTAGCAGTGGTTAGTCTGCAATAATAAAATCTCTTTATTGTTGCTGCTATTACTTGCGCTCAGTGTGTAATGGTTATCGTCGTAGGAAATGGACATCGTGAATCGATTTCTAATCGGAGTGGTAGTACCTGTTAGAGTCCCATCTATGGGTTATATAGTAAAAAAAAAAGAGTTTTAAAAATGCTTTTAAAATGAGTTTAAAAAAGATTGAACAAGAATGAACAAAACAAACGCCTTCGGCATAAACTAACCCAACAAAGGTTGACATGCTGTAAAATCCATCCCACCAACAAAACATCTTATCGGCAGAATATTTCGGCCAGGAATTATCCATGTACACATGTATTCTATCTATTATTATTTTAAATACAAAATAAAACAAGATAACAATAATATAAAAAAATACAGAAATGTTTAGTACACAAAGAAATTCTCCGTATTTCAACCGATTTAATTTAAAACAATAAGGATTTACCCTGATGAAGGTCGCTATTTCTTTGTGTACTAAACATTTCTGTATTTTTTCTATTATTGTTATTGCTATTTTAATTTATAATAATAATAATAATAATAATAATAATAATAATAATAATAATAATGATAATAATAAATAAAAGTACATATATACATAGATAAACTCCTGGCCGAAACACGTGTCAGTAAAAAAATAGAATAAATTTTTTTAATCCATTCAACACTTTCCTTTATTTTTCATTTCAACATCTATCTATCTATCTATCTATCTATCTATATATATATATATATATAAGATTTTTGGGTGTTTGTTTTTATAGAAGCAATGTTGAATAAATTATTATTTATATTTTTGCTTGAAATGTGTAGTTTCGGTTACAGACAGGCAAACCCACAATCTCCATTATAATAAGATATATATATATATATATATATATATATATATATATATATATATTATATATATAACAGGCTGGGCTTTTAAACCTTGGTAATACCACCAGTCAAGGAGAAAAGAAACTCTGAATTCAGATTCTGTTAAACTCAGCGAGGGGTTGGCTATTATAACTTCCATATTGCGAAACTGGAAAGACTGATAAAATTACACAAATTACAAAGTCATAAGGAGATGGCGATTTTGGTGTTAAACGCGTTATTAACCGAAAATTGCTCGGCGCAAATTGTGAAAACGATTTGATTTCATTAAGGATAAAAAAAAAAAAGATCAACCCTAAGACTGAAAATTGGGGTTCAGTGACATTCGCTCATTTATCGGCTATGATACTGATTGCTTTAGAATTGCAATTCCATATGAGGGGAAACGAAATGCATTTGCACATTAATATAAGAAGTGATATTAGGGGGGCAGAAATGATATTAGATTCAGTCATAAATAATTTCCGTTGTTTAAAAGCCAGTTGTAACTACGCATTTCAAATTCGCAATGTTTCAAACGCAACCGGAAATTACCTCGGCAATTTATGAGGAAGTGCATCCCGGTCTCCTGCCTCATAAATTGCTACCCGGTGACTATTAAAATAACGTCCCCAGCTATGTCGTCTCGGTGGTGTTACTTGAAAGAAAACAACCAGCGTTAAATGTATTTTTGTCGTAATTCTTATTTATTTATCGTAATTTGTTTAGAAATTTATTTATAGAAATTTTGTCGTAATTCTTGTTTATTTATAGAAATTTGTCGTAATTCTTGTTTATTTATAGAAATTTGTCGTAATTCTTGTTTAGATATGAAGATGGATATCTATCTATCTACCTCAATTTGTTCATTTTTTACTTTGTTTATATATATCTATCCACCCATCTCTATTTATTCATAAAGAGAAGGCCACCCCCTCTAAAATACATTTAACGCCCTAAGTTGGTTATTTTCTTTCAAGTAACACCACCGAGACGACATAGCTGGGGACGTTATTTTAATAGTCACCGGGTAGCAATTTCTGAGGTAGGAGACCGGGACGCACTTCCTCATAAATTACCATTACCTCATTAAAAAGTCTCTTCATCGGTCATTCTTATTTCGGTAGGGAAAGAGTACAGATCATAATTTAATCTACGACTCCCCTAAAATGGAGAAACTAGAAGTGTATATTCGTTATGCAGTGTTGTGTGTGTTTAAGAATAACAAAACCACTCCAGAAACATGTATACCAGTTACGGTATCAATTTTTTCCGTGACTACCACATGTCCCCCCGGATAATTTATTGTATAAAAACATAATAAAATAGAATATAATTAATTATGTGCAGTGATATGTTTAAATGTTTATTTTTTTTATGAATAATATTTTTCTTTGGTGTAATAAATTTGGGAACTTAAATGTTTTTAGTGAACCTATTAATATAGGCATTTCTGAAGCTTGCTTGTACCTCAAATTCTAGCCCCCAACACAAAGCAAAAAGACAAACGAGTGACAAATCGTAAATTGGAAAACTTATAAGTTGACGAGCTCGTAAGTCAAGGTACTACTGTATTTTTAGTTTTAAAAAATAGCATTAAATTTAACAATTTAAAATTCTAATAAATTTACCTACTTCTACAGATACCTAAAACAGATGAAATGGTAGAACAACAGAAAATGTAATCTTATTATAATGGAGATTGTGGGTTTGTCAGTCTGTAACCGAAACTATATTACTATACAAGTCACAATTCCTTTAGTTATTTACATCATATACTCCATGATTTTATTTTTATTTAAACCTCAATTATTAATAAAATTGTTTTACATTACTTACACTGTTGACCACATCTACATGCTAATAACATGCAATTGTATTTATATATACAACAAAATAGCGGTTCACAGTATGAATGGGAAGGCTAATTTGCATATTGATCTTGAAAAATTGATTTTAATAAATATATGCTTAGTATTATTGATTTCTAATTGTTTGGTTTTATCTTATTGAATATGAGCAAAAATCTCTTCAATAAATTTTAAATGAAATCCCTTAACAAGAAGGAATAACTGTAATATTATTCTTTACTTCCTATTTTAACTAAACAGTTTAATTAGGAAAATTTACCAATGAAAGACGGGAGTAACAAAAAATGATGGAAGAGTTAGTTTCAAAGTTGTTCTATTTTTCAATCATACCCCCTCTGTTCAAAATCTTTTTATCTAAATTCTTATTCAGTTTCATTAGACTTTCTAATTTAATATGATATTTTATTATAAAATTTAACTAAAATACTTGCACCCGGAGGGTGCATATATTTGCTAGTACTTAAAATAAAGATGAGAATATGTTTCAAAATGATAATTCCACATCTCATAAATTCAGATAAGGATTACAGTTTTTCTCTCCACAACGATTTTGCTATTTAAGGTACACCTTCTTCAGGAGAATTTAAAAAAAATTTAGGTAGCTACATTGTCTGCTTGGGAATTAGTCTGGTTTGGAATTATTTTTATTCCTCTTTTAATTATTTTGTATAAACTTTAGTTTCTAAGTTTAAACATGTTTTTCTTTGAAGTGAAAAGTTTATAAATGAACAGAAATACTGGTTATGTATTTGTGTAGGAATATATGAAGGTCAAGAAGGGGCCCGGTTTAGCTCAGTTGGTAGAGCACCTGCCTAGGAATTGCAAGGTTCTGGGTTCGATACAAGTCCCCACCAACTCAGCACATGAGTAGCACAGATTTGGTTAATCTGATCTGTATGATAAAGTGGGGAGTTGTTGGTACGTGTGACACTCCACCTCAGCTAAAATCTACCGACAATAGGCCACTCTTCCAACTGATTTTATTTTGCTATAAAAAACATAACATTATGTGGAACTGTCTTTTTTAAATAAAATGTTCTTTTTGAAAATAGTTTTCTTTTTATTCCTCTGGTATATTTTTTCTTTATGGAATTATTCTTAGCAGCAAAGTCTATTTCTCCTAGTGGCTATTTTCTTATTTCAGCAATTCTGAATTCCTCGTGGCCTTGTGATAAAAACTTCGTTTTTGGCGATCCAGTCTCTGACTAAGAATTTACAATTCAGAGTGAGTGTTTTATAAAAAAATTGTAGTTATTTTTGTCATCGTGACCAGGTCAGCAAGTGCTAAGCTGCCGGCCCCGAAAAAATCATTGATTTGGCACTTAACCTCAACACATTCTAATCCACTATCCGTCGCCACTTGATTCCTCTTACAATTAGGGAGAAGAATAAGAAATATCTCATATTTATAGCGACACATTTCTTTCAAGGCTGATAAATTACCTTTTTCTCAAAATTATAATAGTCGATGACGATAAATAGGTTGAAATATTGTTTTGGCTAGTAAAAGGATTTGGTTTGTTTTGTTTTACGGCATATCAACCTCAGTGGGTCATTTAATGCCGATAAAGTTTTGAAATAAAGTCATTCTTAATGGATAATACAATTTTTTTATAGATACATTTTTCTATTTAACCCATAGATGGGACCCTAACAGATACTACCACTCCGGGTCAGAGTGGACCAGGGAGAAATGGTTATGAAGAGGTGCTCCACATTCCCCAAACCTCCAAAACTGGAACCTCACCATCAGATAGAGTTTAACGTCATTCCCAGGACATGTAGACCCGCAGCCACTGCCTTCTAGCACCCATATAATAAAAAGGGGTTGGGGCTTGCCATAAGAGCAATAGGGTTGGGAAAATCATTTAGGTGCTAGGGCTTGACGTGACCAGCCGATTGATCGGAGGGGGCCTCTCCGACCGCCCGTCTAGCCCAAGATAGGGTCAAAGTGGAGTATTGCATGTCATTAACTGCTCATCCACCTGGGCTCTATCCTTAAGCATCACGGATCGCCACCCACGGCCAACAGGTGGCCCCATTTAAGGAGTCTTATCCCTCTGCAGAGGTGCAGTCGGTGCATTCTAACGCCCCAGCCGACAGGGCGGTAGTAAAAGGAGAGAAAAATATAATCTATACACAAAATAATTATTTCATCGGGTTCATATTTCTGGGTTATTATGTGTATGGATTTTATTTGGGGGGATTTTCATTTGCGTGGGTTATTATTTTGAAAGGTTTAAGGATTTTCATTTGAGTTCGAGTGGATTAATATGGGTTTTGATTTGTCGTCTTATTTGTGTAGCTTATGAGTTATTCAGTTTTCATTTTTGCAGGTGCGCACTACTAAGGTGGGGCAGAAATAATAGGACAATCAATGATATAAAAAACAAACACCAAATACAATACAACCTTGAATAGGGCCTTTTTTTATTTGTTTTCTTTTGATTCGTGTGGGTTTTGAATTGTGTCGGATTTTATTTGCTTGTGTTCGGTCAGTAAAATGGTGATTCCTGTATATAAAGTGAGTGAGGGAGTGGCTCTCTGTGATTGGATATACCAATCACGTGATGAGCCCAGAAGTTTAGGCGCAATATCCAAAAGGCCAGGCAGATAGATTCCACCAGCGGTTCCACGGGGCAGCGATTTGAAGGGCTCCGAGAAATCCCCCTAAGATACCAGATATCTTCTCCAATGCACCGGTAAGTCCCTTAAACTCAGCTTTATATACAGGAAGGACTTTATATTGTTGTTTGTTATTTCATGTGCTAGCCAATAAATTATTTGAATTAAAGGAAATATGAATTCCTTTCTTGTTGTTGTTAGTCTTAGAATTGAATGCTATACTAACACAATACTTGGATCAGGATTTATGTAGTTTTTATTTGTGTGTGGGTTTGATTCATGTGGCTTTTTATTTGGTTGGTCGGTCGGTCGCTTAGTTGGTTGGTTGGTTGGTTGGTTTTAGAACAATACTTGCATTGATTTATCGATCTCTTTTGATAGGTTTTCGTTTCTTTTCTTCTCCGTTTCTCGTTTTCGCTGTTTGAAATAAAAGCTTGCTCAATAGGCCAGATGATTACAGAGGCACACAGCTTTCATTCCTTAACTGTCAGGGATAATGCTGCAATAGCTGACGGACTAAATATATTACCAAGATGATGAAATACATCAAGTCTTGTCCAATAATGGAGACGTATCGGGTTGGTTGGTTGGATTTTAGGGTATGTCAACCTTCGGGTTATTTTATGCGAAGATGTTTTTGTTTCATTCATTCTTGTTGAGTATTCAATTATTTAAACTAATATTAAACACTTAAACGCATTAATCCCATTTTGAAAATGATGTTATTTCATTGGAAATGTTTGTATTATTTTTAATTAAGCAAAAATATTCCTGAAATAAAAACCAAGCTTTTACTACACAACTATATAGGGCCAGGTTAACTCAGTCGGTAGAGCGTTTGGCTAGAAACCACAAGGTTCCTAGTTCAATACCAGGCCGTCGCCAACTCAGCATATGAGTAGCACAGTGATCTGTGCGGTGAAGTAAAGAGCTGATGGTAGGTGTGGTGCTACACCTCAGACGCAAAAAGCAATCTCCTTGGTCTAGCGCTAGTGAAAAGGGGATAGACTCCCTCGCTGATTGGCTGATACCGACTTTAGCTCCCCCCCCGACGACTTCATAATACACTTACAGCTGCTATCACTCCGGTTGGTTGGTTGGTTGGTTGGATTTTATGGCATCTCAACACTTGGGTTATTTTATGCCAAAGACGATATTGTTTTATTCACTTTTGTTGAGCATTCAATTTTTAAAACACATTTTGAAACACATTTTTGGTCTATTCAACACACAGATGGGACCCTTAGAGGCACTATCACTCCGGTTGGTGGCTTGGTTGGATATAACGACATGTCAACCCTTGTTATGCCGAAGACATTTTGTTTTATTCATTCTTGTTGGCTATTCAATTTTGTTTTAGATTCGTTTTTTACACACATTTTGATTTATTCTTTTATGTATTTAACCCATAGATACGACCCTAACAGGTACTACCACTCTAGCAAATCTTTGATTTCTCATTTTAAAGGAATCTCGAGTTCCTTCTCGATCCAAAAACGTCATGTCAACGCCATGCCTAGCGCCTATATGATTGTCCCAAAACTATTGGCCTTATGGCAAACCCGCAACCCTTTGTATCATATATCTACTAGAAGGCGGAGGCTGAGGGTCTTATTTTTCTGGGTATGACGTTAAACTGCATCTAGTCAGGAGTCTCCAATTTTGGAGCTGTAGGGAGAGTAGAGTACCCCTTCATCATCATTACTCCCAGGTCCACTCTGACCCGGAGGGATAGTACCTGCTAGGATTCCAACTATGGATTAAATAGAAAATGAATTTAAAAATGTGATTAAAAAAACTAAGTTTGAAGAAAAAAAATGAATACCCATCAAGAATGAATAAAACAAAACGTCTTCGGCATAAAATAACCCAACAAGGGTTGACATGCCGTAAAATCCAAAAAAATTAAATACCCATCAAGAATGAATAAAACAAAATGTCTTTGGCATAAAATAACCCAACAAGGGTTGACATGCCGTAAAATCCACACAATCAACGATAAACCAACATTTTTTCAAAACTCATTTTTGCATCTATCTCAACTTTTTTTTTAAAAGCCTATGGATCCCTTTTAATCCTATTTTACTGTGCGGGACCCCCATAGCCATTCGATGTTTAAAAATCCCATTGTAATTTTGTAGTTAAATACATTTTGCTTGATATTGACGGTGTAAAAGAAAAACATGTCCTTTCTTAATCGAGATCAAAAAGGGGTGCCTAAAGGTAATATGGTCCAAAAAATTTGAATATCCATCAAGAATGAATTAAACAAAACGTCTTTGGCATGAAATAACCCAACAAGGGTTGACATACCATAAAATTACAAATTTGTTTTCTCTATTTTTGTTGAAATGCCTTGAACTTTTCTTGATCTGTGTCGGAAAATCAGTTTCTTTTTCTCTGATTTTTTTAGATGAGGACTGATGATT
Organism: Doryteuthis pealeii; assembly: GCA_023376005.1. Classification (NCBI taxonomy): domain Eukaryota; kingdom Metazoa; phylum Mollusca; class Cephalopoda; order Myopsida; family Loliginidae; genus Doryteuthis; species Doryteuthis pealeii. The sequence goes on along the minus strand of CM042173.1, from coordinate 817,094 downwards.
AGTATTATCTGCATTATTTGGATTATTGTCCTCATCTTCATCGTTATCTGTACAATGTTTCAGCCGATGTGCCCTCCGGCCTTCTTCAGGTATTTCTTCATGGACTCGGGAACCTTCATGGACTCGGGAACCATCTCAAACTGTTTTGATCATGCGTAATAGTTATTTAAGATGACCTGAGCCATTTCTGATGTTAGCAGGGATGCGGAAATACGCACATAAATTTGCATAAATTAGCCTGAATCTAATTTCGTTTAATATATCTGACTTGACAATAAACATGAACCAAACCCTATTAGACGAGGGGGATCGTGTTGCCTGGGGGATGGCCCTCGATTGAAGCTAATTTCATTGAATATACTAGCAAATAAAATTCCTCCCGCTGATGTAAAAATTAATCTTTGGCACGCTCTTTCGTAAACAATTGTAAACAGATATTTGAAATCTTTTATTTAAAAAAAATAATAGACATAAAATAGTTTTGCCGTCAAAATTCAAATTTCTTTTATATGTAATTGTTGTGAGGTTTTAAGGGGTCAAATAAGAACAAAACGACGGGTAACAAATGTAGAAAAATGTATTAACAGAAAGTAGACAAATACAATAGAGAGATGTGGATATTACGTCCGACAAACAGAGTTATTGGCACTCGCATTGGCTTGCTGCTAAGCTACAATTATCCCTGTTATTTATAGTAACCTGTCGGCGCATTCCATTAGTCTTATAGGGTGTATCACCTATAACAATAATAAATTCTGACAGTTAAATTCAAATAAATTCAAATATTTAAGGTTTTTCTTCTTTTTTTTTTTAAATGAAAAAAAAATTTTTTTTACGACAGACGACAATCAAAACAGACGTTTTTCCCCTATAATAAAATAAAATTATCAATAAAAAAAAGAAGGTTTGCAAAAAGGATTGTTTTAAAAAAATTTTTTTATTAACTTACATATGCGACACGTGTTTCAGATCTGTTATCTTATTCAGGCACTGAATTACTATATTTTGGAAGAATATGTCTGATATTTGATAGGTTGTGTGTGTTTTTGTAACTTACTTTTTGATTATAATGGTTGTGTAATAACAGTTGAAAGCTACGTTATTTTTCTCAATCCTTGTGTGCGACTTGCGTGCGACTTGCGCATAAAAATTGAGAAAAAACGTGCACTCGATCCTCAATTCTATCTTCAGTATTGCTATCAATTTAATTATCTATTAATAATGGAGATTCGCTTTTTTGTCTGTAACAAAAATTACGTCACTGCTTACGTCACATTACCCAAACTCATCATAGCATAGAATACACTCAAAATTTGAACATGCAGCATTAGACAGTCCTCATTGTTTTTTAAAACAAGTTTTAATAAATACATGACTGTTTTTATATATCTATATATAGTTTGTTTTATTTTAATACATATTTAAAGTTTACATTTCAAATTGTTTTATTTTTTAATCCTTTAATGAATTTGATGATTCTACTTACTTAGGGTATAAACTCGCTGACATTGAATTTTTTACTCCCACCCCTCAGGCAATATGTTTCAAAAATCTATTTTTACATCGCCCAGAGGGTTTTTTTTATTTTGTACTAGTAGTTATAAATAATGTTTAGTAAAAGCAGTTACTATTCTGTGTTTTTAATATATTGAGCACTTTTGGATTATTTACTGATGCTACCGCGACGGAAAAGTTAAAGCGGTAATTGGATACTAAATGAATTATCTATTATTCCCTTATTAATATCAATTAATAATTTTATTAGATATTTGATACGTTTAATATAGCTATGTTATCATTTCATCTAAGAAGTCTTATTAAACACAGAAAGAGAGTACATAATTACACTGGACAAAAGCTTCCACCACAAAAGATACATATATATATATATATATATATATATATATATAATGTCACATGTTATGTATGAAAATAATTATGTGACAATCTTCTATGAGTGACATAGTGCTTTTTTTTCTGATCTTATACTTTTTGAAGAAATCTCCGTCAACTTTTATTTATCATATTTTCGTTCCAAAGGTAAAAAAAAAACAAAACAAAAATAAAACAAGGTCCTGCTTGTATTCTAAGGGGTGTGCTAATTAAGTGTAAAATTTTAAGAAGATTGATAAAGATTAGCCACTTTTACGAAATAAATTACAGTGTAAATTTTTTTTTCTGAGAAAAAAAGTCGTAGTCGTTTTTACGGCTGTTCAAAACGAAATACTGTTTTAACTTGCCGTAAGAAGTAATTAAAAATTAGATATTTAGAAAGATTATTTTCTTTTCTTTTCTTTCCAACTATATAAATACTTTTAAGATTGGATCAGAAATCTCCGAGAAATTGCCATTTAAAGTGATTTAGGTCTGAAATGTAACACGTGCTGGGGGGTTGTTTACATATTAAAAACGACTAAATTTGAAGATTTTTTTTCAAAATTTGAACCTTTAAGATAAAACCCAGATGATTAAGCAACATCCATATGTCACATCAATATAAACAATGTCACACAAAACAAAAAACGTAATTTTGGTTGTTGTATTAATGTGTGAAGGATGATCACTAATTAGGATTGAGCCTATTCTAGTAGTGACCACCACAGTTGATTTTTTTACATAGTTTTAAAGTTGATTAAAGTGATATTTAAGGTATTCTACACCCCGACGACAGGGCGAATACGCAGTTACGTGTCATACCCAAGATGCCCTTTGTGGGGAGGAGTTACAACACCCGGGGGCCGGTACAACTGACGAGGCGGATAAAGCAACGATCGCTAAAAGGTTATTAGGTGCGTGAACGTTGCCCGGATGTCAAAATTCACAGAATCAATTTATGGCGATGGGAGCACTTGATGCACCAGCTGAATTAGACATGAAAGGTGAAATTTGATTCCTGCATCACGACAGTGTGCAACAGCGGATTGCAGTTAGGAAATGGTGAGACGCCTGAAACGTATGTTGGTTGCGCATCTACTGTACGCCCTGATTTGACATGTGACATTTAACCGAGTAGAATCCCCCCTCCTTGTATGTGATTGCGGTCAAGTAACGCTGAAAACACGGATTCCCGCTAGATTACAGAAGTTAAGCAGTGATGAACCTGTTCAATACTTAATTGGGTGACCACTTAAACAACAGCAGGTGCTGTAAGCAACTTGGGGTCTTTATTTATCAAAATGACTTATTCAGTATTAAATGACCCAAAAAAGGTTGATATGCCGTAAAAAAACCCTTACGAACCAACTAAGTGAGGTTAAGCAGCGGTGAACCTGTTCAATACTTAATTGGGTGACCACTTAAACAACAGCAGGTGTTGTAAGCAACTTAGGGTCTTTATTTATCAAAATCACTTATTCAGTATTAAATGACCCGAAAAAGGTTGATATGCCGTAAAAAAAGCCTTACGAACCAACTAAGTGAGGTTAAGCAGCGGTGAACCTGTTCAATACTTAATTGGGTGACCACTTAAACAACAGCAGGCACTGTAAGCAACTCGAGATCTTTATTTATCAAAAGTGACTTGATTCGGTATTAAATGTCCCAATAGATGTTGATATGTCGTAAAACAAAACAATCAACCAACCAACCGAAGTTAAGCAGCGATGAGCCTGTTCAATACTTAATTGGGTGACCACTTAAGCAAAATTTCCAGTGGATCGCCTATTCCATCCAGTAATAATTCGGCGGATAAGCAACACCAGATAATCAGGATTTACATTTTGCCTTACATCTTCGACGATTTGGATTTTATTATTTTGGTTGAGGTGACCAAGAAAATTGTTAATAGAACTGAGTCTGCCAGTGCATATTTTAAGTTTCTTCCTCTAATTTCCAGTTCATCTAATATTTTTTCTAAACCCTTGTTCCAAAGGCAGCATTATTATTATGTTCACTCTTGTGAATTTTCACCCCACCGCTAGACGATAGTCTTTCGCTGGAATCTGAGTGACAACAAGTCTCCTCAGGTCTCCAGGACTCTTCTGTGTATTCTAGCTGATTACAGCAATACTGTTTTCTGCGTGGTCTCAATCCGCATCTAATTTCCAGTTCCTCCAGTCTTGTTTTTCTTTTTACTATCATTATTACTACCAGCAGAAAACACCCTCCGGGCGTCGTAAAAATTCATTTTTGAAAGACATTGCCTGAGAGGGTGGGAGTTAAAAATTCAATGTCAGAGGGTTTGTATCATAAGTAAGACAAATCCTCATATTTATTAAAGGAGTAAAAAAAATAAAAAATAAAATAAAACAATTTGAAATGAAAACTGAGCCCCGTCCCTCTCAAATAAAATGTTGCATGCATGTAATAATCAAACAATTATTTTGAATATTTTCCACATCAATTTTCCACAAAATCGTAGGTATTTATTTATTTGTAAACTTTTTAGTTAACTTCTTGTTACTGTAAAAAAAAAAGGACGAGAGTAAAAAACGATTTTTAAAATTGCTTACTCAAACTTTGGGTGCTATAGCATAAGAATATTGTGACGTGAGCTGTGACGTGGAGCTATGACGTAGTTTTTGTTACAGACAGAAATACAGACAATCTCCATTATTAACAGATTATGATCGAGGTGACCAAGCACATTGTTAATAGAACTGAGTCTGCCAGTGCATATTTTAAATGGCAGATTAACGTTGTTTTGCCACGGCTTTCTTTTCCTTGACACATTCTTCATCATATCGACATTCAAAGGTTGCACCAAAGACAACCTTAGCCAAAAAAATCAATACCAACAAAACGACCAGAAGGACAGAAGAAGAAAAGAAAGGCGGGAGGAAAAACTGGAATAGAGGAAACGAGAGAGAAAGAAAGAGAATGTAAAAAAAAGAGGACAGAAAAAGTGAGTGAGAGACGAAAGGAGACAGTAAAAGGAGTGAAAGTGAAAGGGAGAATAAAGGTGACAGTCAAAGTGAAAAGGGTAGAAAGGGGACAGTAAAAGTGAGTGAGAGAAGAAAGTGGACTTAAAAAGGAGTGACAGAGAAAGGGGACTTAAAAGTGAGACGAAAGAGGGCTTAAAAAGAAGTGACAGAAGAAAGAGGACAGTAAAAGAAGTGATAGAGGAAAGAGGGCAGTGAAAGTGAAAGGGAGAATAAAGGTGACAGTAAAAGCGAAAAAGAGTAGAAAAGAGACAGTAAAAGTGAGTGAGAATAGAAAGGGAACAGTAAAAACGGGTGAGAGAAGAAAGGGGACAGTAAAAGGAGTGAGAGAGAAAAGGGGACAGTAAAAACGGGTGAGAGAGTAAAGGGTTTAAGTAAAGTGAAAGGGAGAATAAAGGCGACAGTAAAATGAAAAAGAGTAGAAAGGGGACAGTAAAAGTGAGTGAGAGAAGAAAGAGGACAGTAAAAACGGGTGAGAGAAGAAAGGGGACAGTAAAAGGAGTGAGAGAGTAAAGGGGTCAGGGAAAGTGAAAAGGAGAATAATGGTTACAGTAGAAGGGAAAAAGAGTAGAAAGGAAACAGTAAAAGTGAGTGAGAGAAGAAAGGGACAGAAAAAAGAAATGAAAGAATAAAGGGGACAGAAAAAGGGCGTGAAAGAATAAAAGAGACAGTAAAAGTCAGAGAGAGAAGAAATGGTACAATAAAAAGTGTGAGAGAAGAAAGGGGTCAATGAAAGGGAATGAGAGAAGGAAGTGGATAGTAAAATCGAATAAGAGAAGGAGGTAATCATAAAAAGTGGGTGAGAGAAGCGAACAGTAAGAGTTAATGTAAAAAAGGGGTTAGTAAAAGTGTGTGAGAGAAGAAAGGTTGTTAAAGTAAAAGGGAGAATAAAGTGGACAGTAAAAGTGAAAAAGAGTAGAAGGGAACATTAAAAGGAAGAGAGAGAGAGAAGAAAAGGAACAGTAAAAAGAGTGTGAGAAAAGGAAGTGGACAGTAAAAGGGAATGAGAGAAGAAAAAGGACAGTAAAACAGAAAGAAAAGAGTAGATGAGAGAAATGGGAACGACAAAAGTGTAAAGGGGAAGAAAGGGAAAGTAAAAGTAAGCGAGTCTCGAATTTGTTCGAATCAATACAACTACATGTTTTAACACAGAAAATATCATGAGTCTCGTTTGTATAAAATGTACTAAATTCCAGCGAGTTTTCCATTGGTCAAATTAGGGCTTTTGTGTCTCCGTGGGCATGGACTGGACTATAAGATTGTAGTAAACGATTTTGAACTCCAGTCGTGCAATTATGTTAACTTTTGAACTAATATCATTGAGAAAGGTATTAATCCTCTCATCCCCCACCTATGAATTAAAGGTAATCTGAACATTAGCTACATAAATGAGAGTAACTTCCACTTGTTTGTTTCACTTTGAGGAGGCCGTTTGTTTTGGTCAGCCATTTTCATTTGACTGTAAATCTACACTGAAAATACGAATTTATTCAAATCAATACAACTGCATGTTTTAATACGAAAATATCATGAAATGTGTTCTTAATTATGCTTGTGCATTATTTGAAATGAACTTTATTGTTATCAAGAACCCATTTTATGATATTTTCGTGATAAAACATGCAGTTGTATTGATTCGAACAAATTCGTATTTTCAGTGGAGATTTACGGTGAAATGAAAATGACCAACCAAAACAAACGGCTTCCTCAAAATGAAACAAACAAGTGGAAGTTACTCTCATTTATGTAGCTAATTTTCAGATTACAGGATTAAATAGTACCACTACTCTTCTATAAGTATGACTTTGGCATTCGAATCTCTCGTAAGTTGATATGTCATTACACCAAACCAAACGTCACCCCTGAAACATGTAATTACATTTAACGTACCGACGTCCTGAAATATTAATCCCTATCAATAAGCTTATGGCCAAATCACGTAAAAAATACCGGTTGCCGCTAAATCACCGAAATTAAGCAGCGATGAGCTAGATCAATACATAGATGGGTGGGTTAACATGCCGTAAAAACAAACTAACCAACGAAACAACTGAGTGCTTCGGAGACCTTATTTTTGGATATATATATATATATATATATATATATATGTGTGTGTGTGTGTGTGTGTGTGTGTGTGTGTGAAGAGATGGAAGTGAATCCGACGGTATGTAGTATATTAAGAAAAATTGAAAAAACACAGGTTTAAATAAGTTGCATGGTAAGTTTATTGACCGACGCCCTTCCATATACCAACAAATGCCCTGAAGATGATCTAATTAATAGATAGAAACACTGCAGCATCGGCCAATAAACTTACCACGCAACTTATGTGTTTTTTCAATTTTTCTTAATATACTACACCCCCCACACACACATATATATATATATATATATATATATATATATATATATATATATATATATATATATATATGTCCGCGTACCTCATATGGTAGAGGCGTGCTAGTATCATTGACAGTTTAATTTCGCAGGGATAGTACGATGCGGACTGTTGGCCGAGCGGTAAAGTCACAGACTTTGCCTGCTGGACTACGGGTTTCGATTTCTATCGGAGGAAAATCGTTAGTATACATCGCTGATGAAACTTAATAAAATTGAAACAGACTGTACGATGTTCTAGCATCGCATGATCGTTTGCGAAATTCACTTGTCATGGTTATTTTCTATAATTATCGAATTTTATACGATATACGCATTGTAATTGCCTTCAAGCAAAAATATAAATAATAATATATACTTTATTCAACAATGCTTCTAAAAAATAAACATCCACAAATCTTATATATATATATGTATATATTTTATAAAAAAAAAAAACGAAGAAGAAGGTCCGCAAAATGTATCGTTCTAGAAAAAATGTTTTATTCTTTTTATTTCACATACGCAACACGTGTTTCAGATATTCTGGTATCTTTTTCAGGCTTTGATCAATACATATATTGATATACATATATATATATATACACATATACACATATATATATACATAGGTTGTGCGTGTTTCTGTCATTTTTCTGTTATCAAACTTTTTTTTCTGTTATGTTACACATAACAGAAAAATTACAGAAACACGCATAACCTATGTATATATATATATGTGTATATGTGTATATATATATATGTATATCAATATATGTATTGATCAAAGCCTGAAGAAGATACCAGAATATCTGAAACACGTGTTGCGTATGTGAAATAAAAAGAATAAAACATTTTTTCTGAGAACGATACATTTTGCGGACCTTCTTCGTTTTTTTTTTTATAAAATATTACATTTTCTCCCGTTGGAACCAGAACAACATTTTTTTTATATATGTATATATAATATATATATATATATATCATATATTTTTGTATTCATACTGAATAGATGAATTAGAACCTTCCATTATACTCCTTTTGTGAATTTTGTCTCACGTGAAGTTCTTGAATAAAACCTTCATTATTCAATTTGATGCCTTAAGATCTAACCAGCCCACCGACCCAGCAATTGGAGACCTTATTTTTGCGATTCCCCTCATATATCTTTTGTATTCATACTGACTAAATTAATTAAAACCTTCCATGATACTCCTTTTGTGAGTTTTCTTTCACCCTCTTGCAATAGATGAATTCCTTAATTGAAACCTTCATTATTCAATTTCAATTTAATGCTATTCCTATTGACATTCTTAATTATAATATAATTTGAACTTATGATGAACTAATTAGTTTCCATCTGAAATGCTATTCTTATTTAGTGCAGCAATTAAATACTACCACGGGTTTATCAAGTGCTTCTTCGTATCCTCTTTTCAAATGTTTAATAATTTTAGGATTCCCCATTGACTTTATTATCAATAAAAATGTTCAGGAAAAATATTATTTTCTGTCTCTCTCTCTCTCTCTCTCTCTCTCTCTCTCTCTCTCTCTCTCTCTCTCTCTCATATACATATTGGCATTTCAGTCTCGGAAGACTATAATATAGTTTTATTGTCCCCCTGAAGTTACAGCGCCTCCTGTGACTGTGAAGTCCAATGTTTGAAAAATATTCTCGACCACAGATTTGCACTTGAAGGCTGTCCCTGAAGATGTTGATGTGCCTGTGCTTTGTTGCCGCTGCATTCTTCTAGACCTCTTGGCTTCATGGTGTTGCGCCAGGGTGACTTCAGACATGAACAATCCTCTGCGGAGAATCTGCCGCCACCGAGGGCGGTTCCGAGCCAAATTTTCCCAGCTGAAAGGGACAATGCCAAAACATATGAGAAGCGATGCTGGGGGCGACCAATCTGTCTCTTACTAGACGAAAGCTCTGCATAGAGGATGTTCTTCGGGATTCGTCCATCATCCATCCGACGGACATGACCCACCCATCGAAGACGACGCTGTCTCAGTAGCGAACACAAGCTGGGGAGTTGAGCTCTCTCTAGAACTGCTGTGTTAGTGATCCTGTCCCTCCAGGTGATGCCAATTATATATATATATATATATATATGGTCATCCACAGACACGTGTTTCGACTTATCAAGTCTCTTCAGTGTGGCTAGACATTTTGTAAGCTACCAACAGCCGGAATTGAAATATTGATATATATGTATATTTGGGCAGCATTTTTTCATGTAACGACTTTTTATTGATATTTATTGAACTTCTCTTGTTCTAGCACAAGACTCACACTTTTGGAGCACATGGTGAGGCTCAAACTTATCACAGTAAGAATGCTATGGGACACGACATGACCAGCAATTTCTTAGAACGTGCCTGATTTAATGCAGAGAACAGCAGGTGCCCGCTTTGCATGAATTTCCCTAATGAACCATTGTGAATTATTAATTTAAAAAGAAAATGCGATAACAAATTAAATTTCAATAAAAAAATCTTAAAACTGAATTAAGCTCCGGCGTCAGGTGCTAAATGTGGAAGAAATTTATGACATAAAAATTAAAAGGGTAATCTTAAAGGTATTGGACGAAGGAGTCTGTCCTCTTTTCGCTAGCGCTAAACCAGGGAGGTTGAATTTTGCCTCTGAGTTGGAGTGCAACATTTACCATAAGCTCCCCACTTTACCGCACAGAGTCTATGCCCTTTTCATTAGCACTAGACTAAGGAGATTTTTTGGAGTCTAAGGTGGAGTGACACGCCTTCCATCAGCTCCTCACTTTACCGCAAAGGTACTGAAGGTGTTGGAAATATGAACCACTATACATAGCGATGAGTCCTTTCAGGTCTCAGAAGACTGTCAGCGGGGTTTTTTTTTACTAACCAATGCCCTCGTAAAGTTTCCGCGATCGGAGAATCAATGTGTTTCTTCTCTACTTTAGCCCATTTGTAAGCATTTTTCCGGTCTAATAACATTTTGTGGTTAAATCGAACTTAACAGACCTAATTTCCTACATCGTATATCACTCCGACGAAAGAAATAAAATACCAAAAATCAGGGAATTAACCGAATTTAATGAAATTTCCAGTGTTGATATATTAATAAATAAAAGATATAATGCACCAGTTACTTTATTTAAAAAACTTTTACATTTTTTAAAAGGTCAGTTAACTTAACTTAACAGAACCACGTATCTTTTAAGGATAACACAGATTCTCAAAGATACGTGTATTTTTTTCGCGTCTGAGGTGGAGCACCACACCTACCATCAGCTCCTTACTTTACCGTACAGATCTCTGTGCTACACATACGCTTTAGCAAGGGCCGTTGTCGAACTCGGAACCTTGTGGTTTCCAGTCGGACGTTCTACCGACTGAGCTAAACCGGCCAACACACTTTAAAGCCACTCCCTGCCACTTTCATATTGTTGCATACTGGGGTTTTCACAGTACCAAATCGATATAAGGTTGTATACCCTTTTCTTACTTCTTTACTTCCAGTCGTCTTTTCTTCTGGCCGGCTTTGCTAATCTGCTCGTCTATTTTCAAACATCTTGGTCTGGTATATCTTCTAAGGTCTGGTCTTCTATTGGGATTTCGCGTCTGGTTTCTGTTGGGGATTTCTCCTTATCAGAAGCCCTGTGTCATTGTTAGTTTTTAGGTAATAAACACAAGACTTCGATTTACATTGATGTTACTTTATTTCCAAATCCCCAACCAGACATTCTGCGCAGTGAGACTTACATGTTACTAGCTCGGTTTCTAACTTCTAACTGGCTGAGTTACTTCTATCCTTAAACTGGAACAGGGTCTTCTACGTCTTCCAGTTCTCACGATTTATCCCCGGAAGGTGAGAGTGAGGTCATGCGCTGTCACTCACTCTCAAGGCCATCAGCTGCACTAATCGCCATTATGATTTCTACACTATTGCCATAATCATTAGGTATCTAATAATTATGTAACAATATGCTCTCCGCTCCTCCGAATATTATTTCCTCAAAATAAAATAAAAGAATAGCGAATAGGGCTGGTTTAGCTCAGTTGGTAGAGCATCCAACTAGGAACCACAAGGTTCCGAGTTCGATACCGGCTCTCACCAACTCAGCGTATGAGTAGCACAGGATTCAGTGCGGTAAAATCAAGAGCTGGTGGTAGGAGTGGCTTTCCACCTCAGATGCTAAAACAATCTCCTTGGTATAGCGCTAGTGAAAAAGGGATAGACTCCCTCGTTTTCTGACTGATACCGACTTTACACCACCACGACGTCTTTACTCATTTTACTTTTACAATTGAGCGGAAAATGACATATATTTGAGCATTTGCAATAAAAAAAAGTAAAGTCGTCGGGGTGGCCTAATGTCGGTATCAGCCAATCAGCGAGGGAGTCTATCCCCTTTTCACTAGCGCTAGACCAAGGAGATTATCTTAGCATCTTAGATGGAGCGCCACACCTACCATCAGCTCCTTACTTTACCGCACAGATCTCTGTGCTACTCATATGCTAAGTTGGCAGGGACGGTATCGAACTAGGAACCTTGTGGTTTCTAGTCGAACGCTCTACCGACTGAGCTAACCCGGCATTTGCAATAAAACATCTTAAAACCACAAAGCCACTTTCATATCCTCTCCTCTCCTCCGAATGGAAAAAGAAAATACTTAATAACATTTGTGTTGCACAAAAACTTACCCGCCCTGTCGGCTGGGGCGTTAGAATGCACCGACTGCACCTCTGCAGAGGGGTAAGACTCCCCCAAAGGGGCCACCTGTTGTCCATGGGTGGCGACCCGTGATGCTTAAGGATAGAGCCCAGGTGGATGAGCAGTTCATGTCATGCAATACTCCACTTTGGCCCTATCTTGGGCTAGACGGGCGGTCGGAGAGGCCCCCTCCGAACAATCGGCTGGTCACGTCAAGCCCTAGCACCTATATGATTTTCCCATCTATTTTCCTTATGGCAAGCCCCAACCCCTTTTTATCATATGGGTGCTAGAAGGCGGTGGCTGCGGGTCTACATGTCCTGGGAATAACGTTAAACTCTATCTGATGGTGAGGTTCCAGTTTTGGAGGTTTGGGGAATGTGGAGCACCCCATTCATCACCATTGCTCCCTGGTCCACTCTGACCCGGAGTGGTAGTACCTGTTAGGGTCCCATCTATGGGTTAAATAGAAAAAATGTATTTATAAAAAAATTGTATTATCCATTAAGAATTGAATTATTTCAAAACTTTATCGGCATTAAATGACCCACTGAGTTTGATATGCCGTAAAACAAAACAAACCAAACAAAAACTTACAGAAATGCATGTACCAAACACACACACCCCCCCGCACACATTAAAAAATACAATAAAAAAAAACAAAAAAAACATTAGGATATATTCAATAACTAAATATATATTTTTCTTAAGTTGTTATATATCTTGTGTTCATTATCCCTTCAGAATAAGACACGATTTCCATATCAAAGTTATGGATGGCCCGAATCGTAAACCATTTCTTTTCTTTATGTAAACCATTCGTTTTCTTTGTGTTGAGTAATGTTATACTATTATTATTATTATTATTATTATTATTATTATTATTATTATTCAATAGATATTTATCAAAATAACCGAACAATAAATATATATTTACGTCGGATATTTTCTTTTTCCGAATAAGAAAATGCTCGACGAAAACGACAAAAATAATCTCAATTAATGGCTTGCAGGAATTTATTTCATACAGAAGTCTATATTTATTTTCGACAAGAGATGGAATTAATCTTCAATTTGACGATTTAGAAAGAGACTTTTATACTCTGGCTTACTGAAAGCCAAATATAAGATACTATGATATACAATTCGAGAATATAATGGAACAGAATATAATAAAATGTAACATAATACTATATATATATATATATATATATATATATAAAATGAGCATAAAAAGATGAAAATTTAAAAATCGTAAAAAGGTTGTTTTATAACATTTTTTATTGGCTAAGTAACCATGTCTTTTTATGTCTACATGCGTTTAGAATTTCAGTTATTTAGTTTAATAATTCCCTTGGTTTTGTAGTTAGCTATATATATATATATATATATATATATATATATATATATATATATAATAAATGAATAAATAAGTTATATTACGTCCAACACGAAATATTATACACCACCATGGCCACCAAACACAAAAACGCTCTTTCATACGCACATACGCACGTGGATACGGTCATTCATACGCACACACGCGCGTGGATACGGTCATAACGTCACAGTCTACACGCATTTTCATGCACACATGCATGACAACATGTGCACACGTACAAACAAAAACCTCATTCACGTAAACATGCAACACGAGAATACAGTTATAAAAAAATACAATCTGTAACATTTAAAAAAAAAAATTATTTAACTAAAATGCCATTGCAAGACGACAACTAAATCAGTTCCAGTATTCTTCTGAATAGATTTTATCTCGAAATATTAAGAATAAATCACAGGTTAACAAACAACGCCATTGTTACCTTATTTTTTCTTTACACCTGCAAAACCAACCTCCAAACCAATATATACACAATCCTTCAAGCTAATTATAAAACCCTTATATATATATATATATATATATATATATATATATATATATATATATATATATATATGTTGTACCGGCCGTTCCTACAGTGGAGAACATGCACCGGTTCTCACTATAAATAGTGAGACACCGAGTGTAAAGGGAGTACTGTTCCCGTTAACGACAAGCTAGTCGTACATGTACCATCGATTGTAAATACACTTGTCTTATTTTACCCTATCTTGACTTGACTTCTTTTTTACTGTTGGACTAACATCACAACATATATATATGAGGTTAAGTAAACAAACAAAATGTGTTTATTTTTATATGGCTTTAAGCCGACAATTTTTGGAGGATATGTGCTTAATTGAAGTCATACTTAATTTTGAAAATTAATTAGTTAATAATTAATGAATTTAGGCGGGCATATATGTTCAAATGTAAGGCTAAACAAATCGAGAAAATGTCAATCCCTCAGGTCGAAATGTACATTCAGGGATTGACATTTTCTCGATTTGTTTAGCCTTAAATTTGAACATATATGCCCGCCTAAATTCATTAATTATTAACTGATTAATTTTCAAAATTAGGTATGACTTCAATTAAGCTCATATCCTCCAATATATATATATATATGTAAACACGGTTTGTTTGGAATGGCTTTTTGCCGATAATTTTTGGGAGAATAAGTGCTTAATTGGAGTCGTACCTAATTTTGAAAATTAATTAATTAATAATATTCCCGCCTAATTCATTATTAATTAATTAATTTTCAAAATTAGGTACGACTCCAATTAAGCACTTATATATATATATATATATATATATATATATATTATATATATATATATATATATATATATATATAGTGGGGGGTATTTTCCAATTTTAAATTCACAAAATGTGAGTGTGATAAGATAAGCTCAACTATTATACAACCTATTATACAAATACAAATATTTCAGGATTTTAAATGCATTAATAATATGGGCAGTTTTGCGGCAAATCTAACTCAGCTACACTTTCGTACAAACATTGTTAATACTCAAGATGCTAATTAAGATTAAATAATGACTATTTAATAATCGTTGAAAGAATAACTTAAATTTATAGACAGATAGTTACATAATATCCATTATAAGATATATAATATAAAGAAGGCCGGTCTGCACATCGGCCGAAATGTTGTGTATATAACAATAAAGATTAGGACAACAGTCCGAAAAATCTAAATAATATACATTTTTATCATTTAGATTTTCGAGTTTGACACGAAATATCTGAAGACGTCGGTGGACACATCAGCCGAAACGTTGTGTATATAACAATAAAGATTAGGACAAGTCCGAAAAATCTAAATAATATAAATTTAATAGTATTTGATAACGTGCACTGAACTAAGTTCTGTATAGTAGTGGCGTGTTTATCATTGACAGGTTGATTTAGCGTGTTTCGTGTGTGGCGTGCCGGTGGCCCACGGTTAGAGTCTCTGACTTTGCGTGCTGGGTTCTCCGGTTCGAACTCTATCGGAGGGAGATCGTAGGTATACACTTCTGATGAGACCTAA
>CM042173.1:749198-794198 GCA_023376005.1 Doryteuthis pealeii | reverse complement strand
TTAATTGCTATGCATTTGTATAGTAAAAACATTTGCAATGCATTTCTATAGTAAAATCATTTGCAATGCATTTGTAGAGTAAAATCATTTACAATGCATTTTTATAGTAAAATCATTTACGATGCATTTTTATAGTAAGATTATTAGCAATGCATTTGTATAGTAAAAACATTTGCAATGAATTTTTATAGTAAAACATTTGCAATGCATTTGTATGGTAAAATCATTTGCAATGCATTTGTATTAGTAAAATCATTTGCAATGCATTTGTATAGTAAATCATTTGTAATGCATTTGTTAGTAATGCATTTGTATAGTAAATCATTTGCAATGCATTTGTATAGTAAAATCATTTGCAATGCATTTGTATAGTAAAATCATTTGTAATGCATTTGTATAGTAAAATCATTTGCAATGCATTTGTATAGTAAAATTAATTGCTATGCATTTGTATAGTAAAACATTTGCAATGCATTTCTATAGTAAAACATTTGCAATGCATTTGTAGAGTAAAATCATTTACAATGCATTTTTATAGTTAAATCATTTACGATGCATTTTATAGTAAGATTATTAGCAATGCATTTGTATAGTAAAAACATTTGCAATGAATTTTTATAGTAAAAACATTTGCAATGCATTTGTATAGTAAAATCATTTGCAATGCATTGTAGTAAATAATGTTTTAAAATCATTTGTAATGCATTTGTATAGTAAAATCCTTTGCAATGCATTTGTATAGTAAATCATTGCAATGCATGTATAGTAACAATCATTTGCAATGCATTTGTATAGTAAAAATCATTGTAATGCATTGTTATAGTAAATCATTTGCAATGCATTTGTATAATAAAATCATTTTCAATGCATGTGTATGTTAAAATTATTTCCAATTAATTTGTAAAGTAAAATATTTTTCAATACAATCCTATCTTCGAATTATTTGCATTGAATTTCAATACTGAAATAATTAACAATTGGAAAATCAATTGCAATGCATCTCTCGCAAAAAAAAAAAACGATATTTCTCAAAACCGAGTTTAAGTGTTAGTCCTTCTCAAAACCGTTTTAAAACCGGTTTTCGCTGACTTATAGCAGCACCCCTCAACGTAACCTTTTATTTTCATTTAAAAAAATATTTTTGGATGAATTTATGTCGATTAGACGCCAAAATTTCAGATTATCGCGAAAAAAGTGTTATTTTCAAAGTTTCCGTCGAGGGCAGGGGTGGGGTGTTCATTACGTCATTCAAGCTTACAGTAAAACGACCTCCTAATAGAACCAGTCCTAACATTTGGAAATTAGGAGTTTAAAAATATATTTCATTTGTGCTCCGTTTTTAACACCGAGTGTGCAATGGCGTAACATTTTAAAATGTGTTCCGGATTGTAGATATTCACTTCCTTTTACATTCCATATTAAAAAAACAGCGCACAAATAGAATGAAATTAAAGGAAAAAACATGAGCAATTATAAAATTGATTTGTTATTATAAAAATAAATTGGAGAATTATTTTCTTTTATGCGCTGTGTTTTATGGAAAACTATTTAATGTGGGCCCTCTACTCATGTATTTGTGCATGTATGTTATTGGTGTTTCCGTTAGTACGTCTTACAATACAGTGCTAGTTTTCTAATTAAAAAAAAAACATAACCAAAAATAGTGGTTTTTTTTTGGGGGGCGGGGTTGATATACCTGTAACAGATTAATGACGTTTCAGTTTATTTTTATGGAGAAAATTGATTTGATATACGAGGAAATTAAAATACGATGGGAACATATTAAGCGTCAAGGTACCACTTTATATATATATATATATATATATATATTTGTTAATGTATGAGTAGTAGCTTACCGGTGGGTATGAGTACGATCGTTGGAAGCGCACAGTATCCAGAGGTTAAGATTGAGAAAAAACAAATACAAAGTGCTCAATACAATGTAGAGCAAAAATTTATTTTTACAATGGAAAGGAGTAACCTACTCGAGTTTCATCGATTGATTCTTCAGGGTTACATTAGTTGAATTAATCGAGTTTTCGATTAATCTCAGTTGGTATAATACATACTCGATTAATTCAACTAATGTAACCCTGAAGAATCAATCGATGAAACTCGAGTAGGTTACTCCTTTCCATTGTAAATATATATATATATATATATATATTATATATATATATATATATGATGTGTGTGTGTGTGGGTGTGTGTGTATGTGTGTGTGGGGTGTTATTAATGTAGGTAATACAACGTGCTATTTTCCTTATTTAAAAAATGTAACAAAAATAGTATTTTTTGGTGGTCCTGGAACGGATTAATAACATTTCAGTTTATTTCAACTGATAAAATTGCTTTGATATACGAGAAAATTGAAATACGAGTGGAGCGAATTAAGCTCGCTAGTCAAAGTACCACTTTATATATACGTGTTTGTAGGTGTTTTATTGATCTAGATAATACAATACAGTGCTCTTTTTCTTATTAAAAAAATCAGTTTTTTTTATTTTGGCGGGGGACTGGAATGGATTATTGATATTTCAGTTTATGGGGAAAAATGCTTTGATATACGAGGAAATTGAAATACGAGTGGAACGAATGTCTGGTACGAAATAGCGATGGCGAGATCTGCAGCGGACGGTAGTTTCATGACTTTCTGCCGGGGTGTGCGCATGTCTGCTTTTGGTATAAATGGACTTCAAATGACAGAGAGTGTAGCCATTGTTTCACGCTATTCTGGTCGTTGTTACCTGACCAGTCTTCTTGATCACTTGAATTGATATACAGAAAGAAGCCATGTTACCCTTGAAAGGATGGTTAATTGAACCAATACTAATATTACGACCCTTATGTCCACAAACAACCAAATGAAATGTGTATATAAATCCCATCTTGGCATTCGTTTTAATTTAGACTTTGTCATATATCAACTGGTTCTATGGGCAGAAAACTGGTTTGATAGGATGTTTGGTTAGAAGAGTATGTGAATAAGGGTTGGCTCAGTGATAGGTGAGATGGAATAGATAGATAATATGAAGGAAATAGGACAGTTGAGCTATATACACATATATATATTTACATATACACACTTAGAATTATTTACTGATATCCAACTATGTCAGTCGAATATGCATGCATATTTATGCATAAATAAATATATATACACATATACATTAATATATTTGTATAACATTAGTATATATATATATATGAAGTAAGGTAAAATAAAAATATCATATATTTATATATATATATATACATATATATATATATATATTTATTTATTTATTTATTTTACAAAGTTTTCACAGATCAATGTTCATTATAAACAGCGACCCAGGTTTCATGCTAAATAGCAATCATCAGGTCGTTGAGCAAGACCCCATGGTGTTTGTTGAAGTTCTTTACTCAATGTCACATTTTGGATTGCAAATAACGTCGGTTAGTTACGCTGTTTATAATGAACATTGATCTGTGAAAACTTTGTAAAATAAATAAATACTAGCTCTTACAATTTGTGATTGAGCACTGTATTTTCTTTGTTTCATCACAAAAATTTTTTTGTTTTTACATATACCTATATATATATATATATATATATATATATATTCATCCACACATATATATATATGTATATGTATGTGATCGCTGGTTTGTTGGCGTATATATATATATTATATATATATATATATATATATATATGTATATATATATAAAGGTAAAAATTGAGACGAAGATTTGACTGCCTATAAAAATAATTAATCGTATAAGTTAATTATTAATCATGAATTAATTATGAATTAATATAAAAGTATTCAATGCATTTATAGAGATGGCATAAAAAACCGATATAGTCTCAGTAAGTCTACTCGAGTTTCACTGTAGGATCATCAGGGATTATATATGTGTGAGTGTATATAGATCATTATCGTGGGGAACCACGCACAAACCTAAACGCATGCGTAATGATAAGGAATAGGTGTTAGTGTGCTATTACTTCTATACGTTGTTGTGTATAGTTAATGTATTTTGTGGGAGAAAGTGGGGTATAGGGTAACTGGTAGTTACCTAATTCCTAATTGTGTCCATATTGGACGTTTGATGTAACAGAGGGTCGCGAAACTGGCATTGTTTTGCAAGGAGTCGGATAACTGACCACAGACTCTATGCCAATGTCCCTTCTTCTTACCCCCTCACGATCGAAATATTTTCGAGAATTTAACAGAGCAATCGAGTTTATGATATTTAACTTTTTTTACACTGGTGCCTACACCATTCGATTATATTATGAATGTACATAAAAATGTTTATATATAAATCACCAATGACCGTAACAAAAAAAGACTTTTGGGACAACAGTGCAACTAAAATAGGAAAATGTATATTTCACACAATTGATTTCAATCGAAAAAAAACCTCCTAGGAAAGGAATGTCCCAGAAACGTCGGAGTCACATTTTTGTGGGGTGCGTGTTCGTTCTCAATTTGGGGTCACCAATTTGTGGGGGCCTTGTGCTCGGATGTTTAGGTGAGTGAAGAAAATCCGAGTGTTGTATCCCACAATTTAAGTGTATGAGACTACGGAAATGTAGTTTCCGTAGAAAACAAAAGAAGAAGACAAAATTGATAAAAGAAACAACTTTATGTACAGAATATACAATTGGTATAGTTTCGTACTTTCAGCGGCGTTGCAGACTGTATGTGTCTATTGGTAGTTGTGTATGTAAAGTGCGTATGTATTGTTTACATTTGTTCGTTGGGATGTGTCAACATTGTAGCAGTTTTGTTAAAACAATGTCTGTGATTGAAACTTGTGTCGTATTGAGAAGGAGGAGAGAGAGAAAAATATGAAACAAAATAAGAGACAGACCTGGTGTATCATTTTGAGTCTCTGGAAAGCGACCTCTCCCCATTGTGTCGAGTTGGGGAGAGCTTTCTGTAGTGAGAGAGGAGACCTACCTCGTACAACACAGTGTTCTCGAAGGAAGCGGGCTAGGCTTTGCCTGGCGTGTAGGACTGACCTAGAGTCGAACCCCCTTCCTTCAGAATGTGAGAGCTGTGGACGATCAGTGAAATAAGAAATAGCATAGTGGGCCGTATGTAGGTGGTCGTGCCGTGCTGACGAGTGTCGCACGGACAATTATGAGTGAGGAGCCCGGATGTGGTGAAATTGAGGTGTATTTAAAAGACTTATTCTCACAGACCAGGAAGAACGACTGCAGTAGTATTTTGTTGTCGAGACGAGCGGGACAAAGAAATAATTTTGGATATTGGATTTTGGAGCGTGATACGGTTGGGAGTGTTTAGACTGTCGATTGGAACCTTGCGTCAGACTTGACTGTGACCCACCCCACACTCACACTGATTAGACTTTCACTCCAACTTTGTCGAGTTTGGGGGGCACCTGCTCCAACTGTAACTTTTCAACTAAATGGGCCTTTTTATAATTGTTTTGTAATTGTGTACGTGATCATTAAGTTAAAATATTCATCAATTATCAACTTATTTTGTATTGACGTAGATATCAGATGATATTGTTACCCGTGGCATTCCAATGACAATGCAGATATTGTCATCGGAATTTAAACCATTGTTTCTATTGTTGCTAAAATATTTCCAAACTAATTTTCTTTCTATTCTTTTTTGCTTACATAATTCAAAACTTAAGTCATACAATTGTAAAACTAATTATTTAAGAAAACTTAATTATTCTAATTTATTCAATTCCACATGCCGTAAAAATATAGGGGTCAATCCCTATACGTCACTCAAATAAAACTATCATTCGAATTATTTTGTGTTTTTATTTCTGTTTAATTATCTTATTGTGTTTTTGTTTATTTTTAACGTAGAATGTGCGATTAGCTAGCTAAAGTCTGACCGATTGCAGTTACAATGATATTTCTTCAAAGAAAAACAATACAGAAATGTCTTACGGAAAGCGGAAACCACAAATATTAAAATTGGTTTTGGCAAATCGGTTTCGGTTTTATAAAATCGTTTTGCAGTGCAGCTTTGTTTTACGGCATATCAACCTCAGTGGGTCATTTAATGCCGATAAAATTTTGAAATAAATCAATTCTTAATGGATAATACAATTTTGTTCATCAACTCATGTTTTTCTATTTAACCCATAGATCGGACCCTAACAGGTACTATCACTCCGGGTCAGAGTGGACCAGGGAGCAATGGTGATACTCCACATTCCCCAAACCTCCAAAACTAGAACCTCACCATCAGATAGAGTTTAACGTCATTCCCAGGACATGTAGACCCTCAGTCACCGCCTTCTAGCACCCATATGATAAAATGTGTTGGGGCTTGCTATAAGAGCAATAGGGTTAGGGCAATCATATAGGTGCTAGGGCTTGACGTGACTAGCCGAATAAAATCGTTTTAAGGCCCTAATTTCCATAATAGAACTCTATCTGATACATTCATATAGTGAAATAATTTGCAATGTATTGATACATTTGATTTCCGTTGTAAAGTTTTCCATTTCGACTGTCTACATAGGTAGGCATCGTTTGTGGAATTGTTAATGAAAATGGAACCACTTACTACGTGTTTTGACGCATGCGCAGGAGTTGTGGCAAATACGAAAATGCGCGCTAATAGAATCTCCTATTTCATACACGTACTGAGCCAGTCTATGATTGGCAGTTGCGTATGCAAGGGCTATTATATAAGAATTCCTGAACTATTTTTTAATTTCCACCGAGAGAAACATAAAACGTTGCGGCCTAATAGCAGGTCGTGTATTTCTGCGATGTTTAACAAGACTATAGTGGATTAATTTGTAATGCATTTGTATAGTAAAATCATTTGTAATGCATTTGTATAGTAAAATTATTTGTAATGCATTTGTATAGTAAAATTATTTGTAATGCATTTGTATAGTGAAATCATTTGTAATGCATTTGTATAGTAAAATCATTTATAATGCATTTGTATAGTAAAATCATTTATAATGCATTTGTATAGTGAAATCATTTACAATGCATTTGTATAGTAATATCATTTGCAATGGATTTGTATAGTAAAATCATTTGCAATGCATTTGCATAGTAAAATCGTTTACAATGCATTTCTATAGTAAAATCATTTACAATGCATTTGTATAGTAAAATAATTTACAATGCATTTGTATAGTAAAATCACTTATAATACATTTGTATAGTAAAATCATTTACAATGCATTGGTATAGTAAAATTATTTATAATACATTTTCATAGTAAAGTCATCTATAATGCATTGTTATAGTAAAATTATTTATAATGCATTTGTATATTAAAATCATTTGTAGTGCATTTGTATAGTAAAATCATTTGCAATGGATTTTTATAGTAAAATCATTTGCAATGCATTTGTATAGTAAAATCATTTACAATGCATTTGTATAGTAAAATTATTTGTAATGCATTTGTATAGTAAAATCAATTGCCATGCATTTATATAGTAAAATCATTCATAATGCGTGTATTAACATAGCTTTCTCTAGATGAGATATTACTGCTTATATACCAAAATTCTAATTTCTTTTTCTTTTATTTTTCAGTCCTGAGTAGTGCAGACCCGTTCCTGTAAGCAAAGAAACCAATACCAAAAGTCTACCGATTTTTCGCAATGAACCGTCTCCATCCCACATTGAATTCTTGCAGCGTTGAGGACTGGCTCGATTCCAATCCCGAAACAGCGCACGATTACTTTCTGCGCAAAGCAGAACTGACCCTGATAAACAAATGGCTTGTGAACCACGGCTTCCAATCGTTGCAAGATTACATTTCTGGGCGAAAGGGATCGCTTGGACAAGAAAGCATTACTCCGACCTCTCCAAATGACAATAAATACAACGACCAGAATTTCTTCCCCGACGCCAAACACCAACGTTCGAATTCTAAGAAGCACCTTCGCCAGGATTTTGCCAAGTCGAAGCTCCGCAGCATGTTTCGCACGTATTGTCCATCGACGTGCAATACCGAAGCCCGACGAAGCAGTCTAAAAGAACTCAGACAATTCCGCTCTTTACCGCCGACCTCATTGAACATGCTCGGTATGCTGATCCAGTCTAAGATTCGTTTGCCGCGCTATCCCAGTAAAGATATAGATTTGAAAAGGGAGTTGTTTCACCTGAACGAGCGGGAATTCTTCTTGGAGATTGTCAAGGAAATTTCCAACGATTTGAACCCGGCCAGTTTGAGCGCGAAGATAATCGCCAACATCAGTATCCTGGTGGAGGGCGATAAAGGGTCCCTATTTCTCGTCGACAGATCTATAAAAGAAAAGCCTGTTTTGGTGTCGAAGATATTTGATGTTCACTCTGGAACAAATCTATTGCCCTCGACAACAGATGATGCCATAACGGTACACTGGGGTAAAGGAATTATTGGATACGTAGCAGAGACAGGGGAAACAGTTAACATCGGCGACGCCAGCGAGGTAGGTGCTCCTTTTCGTTTTTAAAATTATTCATCTTTATTTTTAGGTCTGGTACTTACTGTAACTTAGTGGGTCTTCGTTCTTCTTCTTCTTCTTCTTCTTCTTCTTCTTCGTTCATTCTTCTTCTTCTTCTTCTTCTTCTTCTTCTTCTTCTTCTTCTTCTTTTTCTTCTTCTTCTTCTTCTTCCTCTCCGTTCTCCGTTCTTCTTCTTCTTCTTCTTCTTCTTCTTTTCTTCTCTTCTTCGTTCGTTCTTCTTCTTCGTTATTCTTCGTTCTTCGTTCTTTCTTTCTTTCTTCTTCGTTCTTCTTCTTCTTCTTCTTCTTCTTCTTCTTCTTCTTCTTCTTCGTTCTTCTTCTTCCTTTTTCGTTCGTTCTTTCTTCTTATTCTTCGTTCTTCTTTTTCTTTCTTTTCGTTCGTTCTTCTTCTTCGTTATTCGTTCTTCGTTCTTCGTTCTTCTTCTTCATCTTCTTCTTCTTCTTCTTCTTCTTCTTCTTCTTCTTCTTCTTCTTCTTCTTCTTCTTCTTCGTTCATTCTTCTTCTTCGTTCTTCATTCTTCTTCTTCTTCTTCGTTCGTTCTTCTTCTTCGTTCTTCATTCTTCTTCTTCTTCTTCGTTCTTCTTCTTCGTTATTCTTCGTTCTTCGTACTTCTTCTTCTTCGTTCGTTCTTCTTCTTCTTCTTCTTCGTTCTTCTTCTTCTTCTTCTTCTTCTTCTTCTTCGTTCTTCTTCTTCTTCTTGAACTCTCTTGAACTCTCTATCTGTCTATCTATTTATCTATATTTTCCCTCATTTTTTGTTTCTCTCTTTCTTTCTTACTTTCTTTTCTGTTTCATATATCTCAGGTATTTCTGAATCTTACAAACATCATATATTTTGCTTCCTGTTTCTCCCACTCTCTACCTCTCTCTCTCTCTCTCTCTCTCCCTCTCTCTCGTTCTTTTGCTTCTAACTTTCTTTCTTTTCTGTTTTACAAATCTCAACTATTTCTGATTCTTAGTAAAATTCTACTTTTCTCTCGTCCCTTTTTCTCTCTTATTCTTTTTACTCAATACTTCTTTCTTTCTTTCTTTTGTTCTTTCTTTTGTTCTTTCTTTCTTTGTTCTTTCTTTCTTTTGTTCTTTCTTTTGTTCTTTCTTTCTTTTTTCTTTTCTTTTTTCTTTTCTAATGCTTCATCTAATTTTATTTCATTACTTCCTTTTTCTTCCTTTCTTTCTCTTCGTTCTCACTCATTTTTACTTTCTTTCTTTCTTCCGTTCTCTGATTTTTATAACTTCTTCTTCTTCTTCTTCTTCTTCTTCTTCTTCTTCTTCTTCTTCTCTCTCTCTCTCTCTCTCTCTCTCTCTCTCTCTCTCTCTCTCTCTCTCTTCTTTTATATTTTCTCGGTCGATAATCTCGGACACAAATTACATTCATATCTTGCCCACAATCTGAGATTCAGTTGTCCAGGGTACAACTCTAAGGTTCCTGTAGAAGAGATGTCTTTACAGGTGGGAACAGATTATCAGAATGAAGATGATATTTTTGGATAGGAAAGACAACACACACGGGATTTCGATATGAAGTGTTTAATAAAAATACTATTTCAGATTTCTGTCTTAATTTCTGTGGAGTTGAGGCACATATAGGTGTGGCGCTCCACCTCAGATGCAAAAACAATCTCCTTCGTCTAGTGAAAAGGGATAGACTCCCTCGCTGTCTGGCTGATACCGACTTTAGGCCACCCCGATGATGAGGCCCATATAACGATAATGAGACCCATATATATAACGATAATGAGAGGGATGAGGTCAGTGTATGGCGTCAGTGGTAGTTGACGTGTGATACATGTGTGGAAATTGAAAAGTGGAGAAATGAAACAAAAAAAAAATTAGTATAGAAATCTATAGAGCGAAGTTTCTTTTGTTTTTGTTTGTGTGAGGTGTGAGCGACATTTTCAACTGGTTAATAAAAAAAATTACTTATCGTTGGGTCATAACATTCATTCAGAGTCAATATCAAATTAAATGGCGGATGTGTCAGCTGGCTGGATTAACGTCTTTAGTCTTTGCTTTTATGTTGTGATTTTTAAGATATAGTTATTTACTAAGCGTAGATTAGATACGGCACAAGGCCAGAAGTGTGGGGCGCCCAGTGAGAATCGAACTCACAAACAATGGTCTGCTAATCTAGTTTGCTAACCATTACACTACATGAGGTGCCTAAGATATAGTTATTTACTAAGCTTTGCTTAGATGTGACGCAAGGCCAGATGTGTGGGGCACCCAGTGAGAATCGAACTCACAAACAATGGTCTGCTAAACTAGCTTGCTAACCATTACACTACATGAGATGCCTAAGATATAGTTATTTACTAAGCTTTGCTTAGATGTGGCACAAGGCCAGATGTGTGGGGCACCCAGTGAGAATCGAACTCACTAACAATGGTCTGCTAATCTAGCTTGCTAACCATTACACCAAATGAGGTGCCTAAGATATAAGGCGTGTGGTGAATGGTAACTTCTACTTATAGACTCGCGGAAAAGCACGTGACCTGGGACGGATTCCTATTGCCCAATCACTGGTAGTACTCTGCTGCTGATATTATTCTATACTGACCTTTTTTGGCCACACTAATCATTGCTACTTGGATCTTCTTGGACGTCGGACCTAAAGGATACTATACCACAGGACTTATTGACTTACTTACTTATTTACTTTAAGTTCTTTTACAACTGGCCAAGGATGGCGACCAGATACTTAACAATTATATTGTGTATTTTCCTAAGCGCGGACGCCAGCTTGACCTGTAAGTGAGGACGCCTATTTTCTTTTTTTTACGTTTTTCGAAAAAGAGCATTTTAATTAGATTAAGCTGTCGTGTCGCATGCTGCTGTAGTTAGATTCTTAAGCTGCTGCTGCTTTTTCGCTTTACCAAAGTCTCTCTCAAGTCGCAATATGGGCTCGTTTATTCGTGTGGGAAAACGACCCTTAAATTAAGATCCGTGTAACCAGTGCTGATTAAAAACACCTCGACCGCAACTCTTGTTAACAATATTTGTTATGGTCGTAACAATCTGTAGTAGTCGTTAACGCAGAGAGATATAGAAAGAATGTTTATAATAAGAGAATCGGCATGATTAGATTTAGTAAACTTATGACTCTCTCGCCTGTCAGTTACGTGTCAAACTCCGGGAGGAAAGAAAGAAAGAAAGGCTGCGTTTATCGGATAGGAAAACAGGTATATGTCGTGCTTGTTTCAGCCTCAAAGAACTCAGACCATTAATTTTTAGGGCTAGCACTTGCATGAATTAAAGATTGGAACCCAACATTGGGCCTGTAGGATACAACTGTTGTATACACTTTCTTTACTTCTTACTTCTGGTCGTATTTTCTTCTGGCCGGCTTTGCTATTCTGATCGTCTATCTTGGTCTGGTCTCTTCTACGGTCTGGACTTACTTGGGGACTTCGGGTCTGGTTTTCTGTTAGGGATTTCTCCTTATCAGAAGCCCTGTGTCATTGTTAGTTTTTAGGTAATAAACACAAGACTTCGACTTACTTTGATGTTACTTTATTTTCAATCCCCAACCCAGACATCTGCGCAGGTGAGACTTTACATCCTACGAGCTCGGCTCCTACCTCCTAACTGACTCTTACTTACTATAC
Source organism: Doryteuthis pealeii (assembly GCA_023376005.1). NCBI lineage: Eukaryota > Metazoa > Mollusca > Cephalopoda > Myopsida > Loliginidae > Doryteuthis > Doryteuthis pealeii. The sequence goes on along the minus strand of CM042173.1, from coordinate 782,121 downwards.
TTAAACCGGAAGACAGGGTCATCTATGACTTCCGGTTCTCACGATTTATCCCCGGAAGGCAAGGTGAAAGTGAGGTCAAGCGCCGTCACTCATCCTTCAAGGCCGTGGGCTGTAGCTTATAACGGCCATTTTGATTTCTACACTATTGCCATAAATATTAGGCATCTAATAATTATGTAACACAACGAGGAATTCTGCAGGTGTTTGTCAAAGAGAAAAGAAAATATTTGTACAATGAAATCCTCGAGAAATTCATTTGTAATTATTTATTGGCACCCTACCATGCCAGTTGAACACTAGGAGCATTATAGCGGGGAACCACGCACAAAACAAAGCTCATGCGTGGCTAGTCTTTAAAAATTGCGTGGATCCCTTCGGCATTCCTCTTTTTGGGCACCTCGGGCACTAGACAATAATTCCATTCCAGCTCGTTTAAATCAAGGGGCAGGTGTTTCCTGGGATATGGTTCCCTCGAATCACGCGTATATTAATATCTTAACGGTCGAATGGCCGATGCTACTGGACAGCAGTTTCCAAAGAAATGAGTTAAGTTTAGAATTCATCTGTATAGTAAAATAATTTGTTATGCATTTGTATAGTAAAATCATTTGTAATGCATTTGTATAGTAAAATCATTGGTAATGGATCTGTATAGTAAAATCATTTTTAATGCATTTGTATAGTAAAATCACGTACAATGCATTTGTATAGTAAAATCATTTGCAATACATTTGTATAGTAAAATCATGCGTAGTGCATTTGTATATTAAAATCATTTGTAATGCATTTATATAGTAAAATCATTTGTAATGCATTTATATAGTAAAATCATTTGTAATGCATTTGTATAGTAAAATCATTTGCAATGCATTTGTATAGTAAAATCATTTGTAATGCATTTGTATAGTAAAATCATTTGTAATGCATTTGTATAGTAAAATCATTTTTAATGCATTTGTATATTAAATCATTTGTAATGCATTTGTATAGTAAAATCACGTAAAATGCATTCGTATAGTAAAATCATTTGCAAATGCATTTGTATAGAAAAATCATCTGCATTTGTATAGTAAAATCATTTGTAATGCATTTGTATAGTAAAATCATTTGTAATGCATTTGTATAGTAAAATCGTTTGTAATGCATTTGTATAGTAAAATCATTTGCAATGCATTTGTATAGTAAAATCATTTGCAATACATTTGTATAGTAAAATCATGTGCAGTGCATTTGTATAGTAAAATTATTTGCAATGGATTTTTATAGTAAAATCATTTGCAATGCATTTGTATAGTAAAATCATGTGCAGTGCATTTGTATAATAAAATCATTTGCAATGCATTTATATAGTAATACTTAATTATAATACATCGACGTAATAAAATCCTTTTCAATTCAGAAAATCCTGTGCAATTCTAATTTGCAATGAATTTGTATAGTAAAATCATTAAAAAACCCATAAAATCTGTAAGTGTACTGGTGTAACATCACTGATGACCCCCTTTAATGCATTTCGACAAAACCAAAACAAATGAATTTGTTATACATTTTTATAGTAAAATAATTTGTGATGCATTTATATTGTAAAAGCATTTGTAATGCATTTGTATAGTAAAATCATTTGCAATGCATTTGTATATTAAAATCATTTGTAATGCATTTGTATAGTAAAATCATTTGTAATGCATTTGTATATTAAAATCATTTCCAATGAATTTCTATAGTAAATCCTTTGCAATATATTTACATAATAAAATCATTAGCAATTCTATTCTTATCATCACTGTTTACAGAAATAACATTATTCTTAACAAGAAAAGAAAGGCAATTTTCCTGTTGTTGATCAGAAAAAAGATATATGAGTTGGTTGAAGATAGATTTGAACCAAGCATTTTAATTCCTCGTTGTCTCCAGAAACTATTCTTAATGGGGAATTGATGTTAAACTCCGTGATGGCACGGTACCAGACTTTGGTAAATTACAATGGTTCTGCAAATTATGGCTTGGATCCAAATTCGGGGGTATAAGGTGGTTTCTCATATCTATGCCAGTAGATTTTCGTGAAAGATTTCCCTACCTCTCAGATCGTTGCTACAATCTTGTTCGTTTCTTGGTACAGATAGGCATATTTGATAAGAGTTGCGTATCAATTTGCGTCTCTCTTACCTCCTGTGTCGCACCTCATATATATATATATATATATATATATATATATATATATATATATACATATATATATATATATATATATATATATATATATATAATATATATATCTTTGAAAGGAAGGAAAAACTCAACACCGTTATTCCATGATAAATTTATTTCGACCAAAATTGGGGCCTTTATAAATCTAAGTTGATTTAATAAAGCTCCCCAAAATTCCGTCTCATCAGATGGAAATTCAACAATAATTTGAATTGCATAACAGAAAAATTTTCTTCTCAAAAAAATTTTTTTTTTTCTTTACAAAATATATACATTAAAAGACTGTCACCATGGCGACAGGAAGTCAAATAAGAAAAAAGAATATTTTTCAGGTCCAAGTTTTTCAGAGGATAGTAGTCAGTCAAATTAACAACTTGAGGTTTAAATAAGTCTGGAAAAAAATGAAGCAAGGATAAAACAAAAAAATATAAAATATAATATATATATATATATATATATATATTATATATATATATAAGTAAAGTCGTCGGGGCGGCCTAACGTCGATATCAGCCAGACAGCGAGGGAGTCTATCCCCTTTTTACTAGCGCTAGACCAAGGAGATTATTTTTTAGCGTCTGATATATATATATATATATATATATAATATATATACACACACACACACACATATATATATATACATATATAAGTGTGTGTTTAACACCGTATACTTCAAAGAAAAATGCTGTCTAAACATATACACACACAGACATATATATGCAAATTTATTGATACACACACGCATATATATATATATATATATGTGTGTGTGTGCGTGCGTATTAATAAGTTTGTACAAAAAAGTTGAATTATAAACATGAAATGTTCCAGTGGATACATTATATATATATATATATATATATATATATATTATATATATATATATATATAGTTCAATGAAGTAACAAATAAAAGTTTTTGCTTTTATTTATTTATTTCGGAACGATATTACAACCAGTGGTTTCTTGCTGAAAGCATTCATCAGGTAAACGAAACGGTTCCTTTGAAAATGACAGAAATGCTGTAAATATAGATAGATAGATAGATAGATAGATAATGTTTGTCTGTTTTTCTTAATGTTCTTTTACAAACTTATTAACATTTTTCTTTCTCTCCGTAATATTATCAACATTTATAGGTCCCCTCACGGCCATATAGGTGGCATCTGCACTGCTCCGGGGGATATCTAAACACTGGCACAAGAAAACAAGAAAAGAGAATTTAGAAATTGACGCACAGTAGAAATGACGTATTCAAGTGACGTAGTAAAATATGATGTATTCTAGTGAGGTAGTTAAAAAATTGACATATTCTAGTGACGTAGTAAAAAATTGACGTAATCCGAGACATCTTTGATATTGAATTTTTCGGCTATTTTCACTTTGTAAAATAACCCCCCATATTTTTCGCAGAATATTTTTAACCCGTTATCTATCCGGAGAGAAAAGAATACTCAGATAATTTTTCATTTTTTTATTTTCCGTTTTTTAAATTTTTTATTTGTTTTTTTTTAATTTGTTTTTTTTTAACTATTTCATTTTTGTTATAGTTTTGTTTTATATTCAATAAGTATTGAACGTAAACTATGAAATGCATAGGAACCGAACGGTTCTCATATATATATATACATATATATATATATATATATATATATATATATATATATAGATAGATAGATAGATAGATAGATCGATAGATGAAAGGTGGCTTACCGGTGAATATGGGCACGATCATTGGAGGTGCACAAAATCCAGGGGTTAAGTCAGCGATAAAACAAATACAAAGTGCTCAATACAAAGTAGAGCAAATTTATTAAAGAAATGGATACAATAGAAACCTATTCGAGTTTCACCATAAGGATCTTCAGGTTCATTCAATGAACACACGTGTAATCGGCTGCAATTAATCGGTATCTCGATTAATTCAGTGGATATAACCCTGAAGATCCTTATGGTGAAACTCGAGTAGGTTTTTATTGTATCCATTTCTTTAATATATATATATGTGTGTGTGTGTGCGTGCGTGTGTGTGTATGTGTGTGTGTGTGTGTGTGTGAAGTCATCCACAGACACCATGTTTCGACGTATCACGTATCTTCAGTGTGGCTTGACATTAGTAAGCTACCTCCAGCCGGGATGGAAACCCGATTGATTCATCATCAGTCAGGCTGTTTAACCACTCGGCCATCTTCACCTACAGAATGGGAGTAGGATTTTATCTGCATGTATGTGAAGGCTGCCAGATAGTGCTCCATCCTTTTTATAGGAGAGCCTTACTTTTACGCTTAGTTGGCGGTCGTCAGCGAAATCCCCTCCAAGGAGCTCAATCCATTATGGCATGGGTAGCATATATATATATATATATATATATATATATATATATATATATACTAGCAACAGAAAAGACCGTCCGGACATCGTAAAAATTAATTTTTGAAAGACATTGCCTGAGAGGGTGGGAGTTAAAAATTCAATGTCAGAGGGGTTGTATCATAAGTAAGCAAAATCCTCATATTTATTAAAGGAGTAAAAAAAATAAAAAATAAAATAAAACAATTTGAAATGAAAACTGAGCCTCGTCCCTCTCAAATAAAATGTTGCATGCATGTAATAATCAAACAATTATTTTGAATATTTTCCACAAAATCGTAGGTATTTATTTATTTGTAAACTTTTTAGTTAACTTCTTGTTACTGTAAAAAAAAAAAAGAGAAAAAAAAACCAGAGTAAAAAACAATTTTTAAAATTGCTTACTCAAATTTTGGGTGTATATAGCATAAGAATATTATGACGTAAGCTATGACGTAGTTTTTGTTACAGACAGAAATACAGACAATCTCCATTGTGTGTGTGCGTGTGTGTATGTGTGTGTATGTGTGTGTGGTGTGTGTAAGTGTGTGTGCATATATACCAACCTCTCCGCAGGAGCAAGATGCGACATAAGGTCAATTTCTTAAGCGGAGTTTAACAGAGTTAAATTAAGAGTTTTTCTTCTCCTCGACCGGTAACCTAACCCAAGTTGAAGAGCCTATCTGCCCTACTATTTACGCAAAGCTAGAAGGAGAGTAGATTCATACCTTTCCCAAAGGTATTAGCGCTATGGTTCTCATATATAAGTACGATGCAGTAGCAACGTTATTTATGACTACCAGGTTCACTATCAAAACTTACGCCCTGTTGGCTGGGGCTGTAGAATAAGCCAACTGCACATCTGTAGAGGGCTAAGAACTCTACACCCAGTAAGGCCACTTGGCTATGAGTAGCGACCAGTGATGCTTAAGGACGGAATTCTGGTGGCTGAGCAGTCCCTGACACGCAACAGTCCACTTTGGATCTTACTTGGGCTAGACGGTCGGTCTGACAAATCGGCTGGTTACGTCAAACCCTATCACCTATATGATACTCCCGACCGTCTTGCTTTCATGGCAAACCCCCAAATCTGTTTTTATCATGTGGTAGAAGATGGCTGCGAGTCTTGATTGTCCTGGGTATGACACTAAACTGCATCTAATTGTGAGCTCTGGGGTGTGTGGAGTACCGTTTTATCACCATTATTCCCAGGTGCACTCTGACCCGGAGTGGTTGTATCTATTATATCGGTATTTCAGTCTCGGAAGACTATAAAATAGTTTTTGTGCCCTTGAAAAAGAAAAAGAAAAAGAAAGGGAAAAAGTCCAGTCTAACCGGTGACCACTCCCGTTACCAAAGCCATTGATAAGAAAGGGGGAAGATAAGAAATAATTCTCACAGTATCTATATTATGGTCATTTCAGTCTCGGAGGACTATAAAATAATTTTTGTGCCCCTGAAGTTACAGCGTCTCATGTGACTGTCAAGTATAATATTAGAAAAACATTCTCGAGCACAGATATCGCTTGTGAAGGCTGTCCCTGAAGATGTTGATGTGCCGGTGTCTTGTTGCCGCTGCTTTCTTCTGGACCTCTTAGCTTCATGGTGTTACGTCAGGGTGAATTAAAACATGAACAGTCCGCTACGGAGAGCCTGCTGCCACTGAGAGCGGTCCTGAGCCAAATTTTCCCAGCTTTGGTCTGGGATTTGAGTGTTGTTATTGGCATCTAAGCCTCGGAAGACTATAAAATAGTTTTTGTGCCCCTGAAGTTACAGCGCCTCCTGTGACTGTAAAGTATAATGTTCGAAAAACATTCCCGAGCACAGATGTCGCGTGTGAAGGCTGTCCCTGAAGATGTTGATGTGCCGGTGTCTTGTTCCGGCTGCTTTCTTTTGGACCTCCTAGCTAGTACCTATTAGGTTCCTGTCTATGGGTTAAATAGATTAAAAATAGATTTAAAAAATTGGTTACCCAACAAAAATAGATAAAATAAAACGTCATCGGCATAAAATAACCCTAGGATTGGTATAATGTAAAATACAACCGACCATCGAACAATCAAGACTTTGTTACCAAAAGGAATTACTTGCCAAGTAGATAATATGGGCTAAGTTTTATTTTCATTATATATGTATTTACCAACCCCTCCGCACGAGTAGAATGCGACACAAGGTCAATTTCTTAAGCGGAGTTTAACAGGTTTGAATTCAGAGTTTTCCTTCTCCTAGACCGGTTGCCTAACCAAGGTTAAAGAGCCCAGTCTGCCCTGCTATTTACCCATAGCTGGAAGGAGAGTAGGATTCATACCTTTCCCAAGGGTATTAGCGCTAAGTGAAATGCAATTACCACATCCAGGATTTGAACTCGGGGCGACGTGTCCATTTCCCATAACTTTAACCATTACACCACGCGCTTCCTGCTATTTCATTATATATACTTCCTTTATGTTGCTATTGCATCGCACTTCTTATGAGACCGTAACCCTGAGTACCGAGATTATTTCTGGCCGTATTTGTCTTATGGTAAATCCCTAACCTTTAGCCCAACCTTTTTAAACTCATTTTTTAACTTCACTTTTTAATATATTGACACCATATATGTGACCTGTATAATGTACCGATCATATGACCGGGTCAGAGTATATGCAAGAGTAATGTAATAAGCTGGTGCCCCGCACCTTCCCACAGCTCCAAACTGGAACCTCAACATCTCGATAGAAGTTTAACATCATTCCAGGACACTAAGAACTCAGCACAGCCTTCCTTAGCACAACACACACACACGACACACACACACACACACAACAATATATATATATATATAACGATATATATATATTTATCCAACCCCTCGCGACGAACAGATGCGACACAAGACAGTTTCTTAAGCGGAGTTCAGCAGGTTTTGAATTTAGAGTTTTCCTTCTCCTTTCCCATGGTATTACCGCTAAGCAGAATACATTACTATGTTAGGATTTGAACTCGAGCGCCCGACGAGTCCATTTCCCATGACTAACCATTACACTACGCAATTTCTTCTAGCACATAATATGCTCAAAAGAGTTTGGATTTTCTATAAAAACAATACGTTCGGACAATCAGTAGGTGCTAGGGATCCAACGCTTCACTCAGTATAGAAGTACGATGCAAATATGTGCCACCCTCTCATCCCCTCACTTCGTATCAGCGTAGGTCTCCTCCCCCCGACTATCAGCCGCTAACTCATAAGAGACACTTTCTATGTGGACCCTGCCCCACAGCCGAAGACTCAGGCCAGCCATCTCGCTACTCCTCGCCTAACTCACTGTAGCGTGGTACGTATCAATAACTACAACATCGGCTTGATGCCGATCACCGCCTCTAATTCTCCCTATCGAGAGGGACTCAGGCACTCCTGAGCTAACTAACCTACTGCAGCAAGCACCTACCTCTTTAAATCAAGGGACAGACATGTACTCTGTCGGTTCTGCTTCAGGGCACTCACTGCTTAGCCCCTGTCGCGATACAACGCTTTTAAATTGATTAGCCGCTCCAGAGACCGACATAGCCCACTCTGAACAGCACCGAGGGCCTTTGTTGCTAAGCCAATCTACTGGCCTTGTTCAATCATGTGCGATGCAATAGCAACATTATTTTACTTCCTGGTTCACAATTAAAACTTTGTCCCACAAGGACATTACTTGCAAGTAGATAAAATGGGCTGCGGTTTTTATTTGCATTACACACGAACACTTCTTCAATTCGTTATTGTTCGGTATGTTCGTTCTATTGAATTACACATAAAATAAAATGTTCACCTCTTTGTTGGCTGTAATGTTTTGCAAGTTTGGCAAGTAAAACTATAGTGTAAATTGTATCTCACTAGTGTCCCACATATCTCGGTATGCTGTCAAAGTACTGTCGGTGTTGGTTAGATCTTTTGCGGATAGTCAATGTTTTGGGCGATTTTTGAAAATTTTCTCAACTGAAGTCTGTTCAATAACAACAGTAATCCCTCTCATTCAGCAAACCTCTTATCACGAGTAACCGCTTTCCTCTGACCTTCTTCCTCTTTAACCAACACAGTATCATCCGAATTTCACCACTCTTGCAGTCACTTGCTCTCGTTCCTTTCACTGGGCAGTGTCAGCGATGTTGTTTTTATTTGGCCGCCTGCCTTTCATGAATTCCATCTCGTCCCATCCGAGTCTTCGTGAACGGCACAAGCGATTCTTTGCCGCTTACGGTGAGCGGCGCGCGGCTGCTGCCAGTGCACCTCCCTCACCGCTCGACCTTCGGGAATATCCCGCCACTACGTCCAGTGCACAATGTATCAGTGCGCCACCGCCGACCATATTCACCTCCAACATGACAAATAACATCCACCCCACTCACCACAGATCACTTTTGATTATTATTCTTGAGGGTGGGGATTTCCACATTGTAATCCATCTTGCAAACACCCTCTGGGTTAAAAATGAGACGTCCAAATAAGTCGAGGTGACAAACATAGCTGAGGCTGTATAGTCATCTTTGTAAATGTTTCTATGTTGCACTGTACAGTGAGTACCTCTGAGCTCTAACTGTCACAGACGTTCACCTCAAATAGTAATAATGACAATTTCGTTTATACTATAAAGAAACGTAATAAAATAGACATGCTTACACAGAAAATATAATAAGAAAGAAGAACGAGTGCAGTAGAAGAACGACATAGATGAGAAGAGACTACTGCATGGAACGCGATAACGCTAATCTTGTTTCAAGTACTCAACTCGAACAAGACGAAGAAGAGAGAAAGAGAAAAGAGCAAATAGATTATATAATTTTTTCCAGCTATGGGTAAATCACGTTCACCGTCAGACCCTCTCAGTTCTCTCTTTAACCCATGGTCAGACAACCCCGGTCGAGGAGAAGGAAACTCTGAATTCAAACCACTGATTAAACTCCGCTTAAGAAAGAGCCTTGTGACATCCTGCTCGTGCGTTATGGGTCCGACAATAGCACTATTAAATAGTGTCTATACAAATAAAAATGCATATAGAGTGAGGTTAAGCTCTATTTTTATCATCCACTTATACCCAACATGCGTACCTTCTGCTGTATAGGACCGCAGGTCAAATTGGAGAAAAAATTAGCGCACGAAGACACAGGATAACCTACCATGATACATCCAGCTAATCATGTTGAACCACCCTCATAGTAGAATGAGAACCGTCAAACTATCAAGATGAAATGCAAAAATGTAAATCCCAATTATTTGGTCTTGCTTATCCGCCAATTTCTTTTTGATTCTCCTCTCTGGTNAAGGTATTGGACAGTCGGGCGACGAAGGAGTCTGTCCCCTTCGTTAGCCGCTAACCAGGGAGGTTAATTTTGCCTTCTGAGTTTGAGTGCAACTTTTACCATAAGCTCCCACTTTACCGCACAGAGTCTATGCCCTTTTCATTAGCACTAAACTAAGGAGATTTTTTGGAGTCTAAGGTTGAAGCGACACGCCTTCCGTCAGCTCCTCATTTTACCGCAAAAGGTACTGAAGGTGTTGAAATATGAACCACTATACATAGCGATGAGTCCTTTCAGGTCTCAGAAGACTGTCAGCGGGTTTTTTTTTTACTAACCAGGCCCTCGTAAAGTTTCCGTGATCGGAGAATCAATGTGTTTCTTCTCTACTTTAGCCATTTAAACATTTTCCGGTCTAATAACATTTTGTGGTTAAATCGAACTTAACAGACCTAATTCCTACATCATATGTCACTCCGACGAAAGAAAAAAAAATACAAAAATCAGGGAATAACCCGAATTTAATGAAATTTTCAGCGTGATATATTAATAAATAAAAGATATAATGCACCAGTTACTTTATTTAAAAAAAACTTTACTTTTTAAAAGGTCAGTTAAATTGAACCACGTATCTTTTAAGGATAACACAGATCTCAAAGATACATGTATTTTTTCGGCGTCTGAGTTGGAGCACCACACCTACCATCAGCTCATCACTTTACCGTACAGATCCCTGTGCTACACATACGCTTTAGCAAGGGCCGTTATCGAACTTCGGAACCTTGTGGTTCCCAGTGGGACGTTTCTACCAACTGAGCTAAACCGACCAACACATCTTAAAGCCACTCCCTGCAACTTCATATTTGTGCATACTGGGGTTTCACAGTACCAAATCGATATTAAGGTTGTATACCCTTTCTTATTTCTTTACTTTCTAGTCGTCTTTTCTTCTGGCCGGCTTTGCTAATCTGCTCGTCTATCTTCAAACATCTTGGTCTGGTATATCTTCTAAGGTCTGGTCTTCTATTGGATTTCGCGTCTGGTTTCTGTTGGGATTTCTCCTTATCAGAAGCCCTGTGTCATTGTTAGTTTTTAGGTAATAAAACACAAGACTTCGATTTACATTGATGTTACTTTATTTTCAAATCCCCAACCAGACATTCTGCGCAGTGAGACTTACATGTTACTAGCTCGGTTCTAACTTCTAACTGGCTGAGTTACTTCTATCCTTAAAACGGAACAGGGTCTTCTATGTCTTCCGCGTTCTCACGATTTATCCCGCGAAGGTGAGAGTAGGTCATGCGCTGTCACTCACTTCTCAAGGCCATCAGCTGCACTAATCGCCATTATGATTTCTACACTATGCCATAATCATTAGTATCTAATAATTATGTAACAATATGCCTCTGCTCCTCCCCGAATTCAAAAATAAGATAAAAGAATAACGAATAGGCTGGTTAGCTCAGTTGCTAGAGCATCCAACTAGGAACCACAAGGTTCCGAGTTCGATACCGGCTCTCACCAACTCAGCGTATGAGTAGCACAGGATTCAGTGCGGTAAAATCAGGAGCTGGTGGTAGGTGTGGCTTTCCACCTCAGATGCTAAAACAATCTCCTTGGTATAGCGCTAGTGAAAAAGGGATAGACTCCCTCGTTTTCTGACTGATACCGACTTTACACCACCACGACGTCTTTACTCATTTTACTTTTACAATTGAGCGGAAAATGACATATATTTGAGCATTTGCAATAAAAAAAAGTAAAGTCGTCGGGGCGGCCTAATGTCGGTATCAGCCAATCAGCGAGGGAGTCTATCCCCTTTTCACTAGCGCTAGACTAAGGAGATTATCTTAGCATCTGAGATGGAGCGCCACACCTACCATCAGCTCCTTACTTTACCGCACAGATGCCTGTGCTACTCATACGCTGAGTTGGCGAGGGACAGTATCGAACTAGGAACCTTGTGGTTTCTAGTCGAACGCTCTACCGACTGAGCTAACCCGGCATTTGCAATAAAACATCTTAAAAGCCACTTTCATATCCTCTCCTCTCCTCCGAATGGAAAAAGAAAATACTTAATAACATTTGTGTTGCACAAAAACTTACCCGCCCTGTCGGCTGGGGCGTTAGAATGCACCGACTGCACCTCTGCAGAGGGGTAAGACTCCCCCAAAGGGCCACCTGTTGTCCATAGGTGGCGACCCGTGATGCTAAGATAGAGCCCAGGTGGATGAGCAGTTCATGTCATGCAATACTCCACTTTGGCCCTATCTTGGCTAGACGGGCGGTCGAAGAGGCCCCCTCCGAACAATCGGCTGGTCACGTCAAGCCCTAGCACCTATATTATTTTCCCATCTATTTTCCTTATGGCAAGCCCCAACCCCTTTATCATATGGGTGCTAGAAGGCGGTGGCTGAGGGTCTACATGTCCTGGGAATGACGTTTAAACTCTATCGATGGTGAGGTTCCAGTTGGAGTTTGGGAATGTGGAGCACCCCATCATCATTGCTCCCTGGTCCACTCTGACCGGAGTGGTAGTACCTGTTAGGGTCCCATCTATGGGTTAAATAGAAAAATGTATTTATTAAAAAAATTGTATTATCCATTAAGAATTGATTTATTTCAAAACTTTATCGGCATTAAATGACCCACTGAGGTTGATATGCCGTAAAACAAAACAAACCAAATAAAAAACTTACAGATATGCATGTACCAAACACACATACACCCCCGCACACATTAAAAAATAAAATAAAAAAAAAAAACAAAAAAAAACATTAGAATATATTCAATAACTAAATATATATTTTTTTAAAGTTGTTATATATCTTGTTTCCATTATTCCTTCAGAATAAGACACGATTTCCTTATCAAAGTTATGGATGGCCCGAATTGTAAACCATTCGTTTTCTTTGTGTAAACCATTCCTTTTCTTTGTGTGGAGTAATGTTATATTATTATTATCATTATTATTATTCAATGGATATTTATCAAAATAACCGAACAATAAATACATATTTACGTCGGATATTTCTTTTTTCTGAATAAGTAAAGCTCGACGAAAACGACAAAAAATAATCTCAATATAAATGGCTTGCAGGAATTTATTTCATACAGAAGTCTATATTTATTTTCGACAAGAGATGGAATTAATCTTCAATTTGACGATTTAGAAAGAGACTTTTATACTTCTGGCTTACTGAAAGCCAAATAAAGATACTATGATATACAATTCGAGAATATAATGGAACAGAATATAATAAAATGTAACATAATACTATATATAATATATATATATATATATATATATATATATATAAATGAGCATAAAAAATGAAAATTTAAAATCGTAAAAAGTTGTTTTTATAACATTTTTATTGGCTAAGTAACCATGTCTTTTTATGTCTACATGCGTTTAGAATTTCAGTTATTTAGTTTAATAATTCCTTGGTTTTGTAGTTAGCTATATTATATATATATTAATATATAATATATATATAGCTAACTACAATATATATATATATAATAAATGAATAATAAGTTATATTACGTCCAACACGAAAATTATACATCACCATGGCCACCAAACACAAAAACGCTCTTTCATACGCACATACGCACGTGGATACGGTCATTCATACGCACACACGCGCGTGGATACGTCATAACGTCACATCTACACGCATTTTCATGCACACATGCATGACAACATGCTCACACGTACAAAACAAAAATGCACATTCACGTAAACATGCAACACGAGAATACAGTTATAAAAAAAATACAATCTGTAACATTTGAAAAAAAAAAATATTTAACTAAAAATGCCATTGCAAGACGACAACTAAATCAGTTCCAGTATTCTTCTTCTGAAGAGATTTTATCTCGAAATATTAAGAATAAATCACAGGTTAACAAACAACGCCATTGTTACCTTATTTTGTCTTTACACCTGCAAAACCAACCTCCAAACCAATATATACACAATCCTTCAAGCTAATTATAAAACCCTTATATATATATATATATATATATATATATATATATATATATATATATATATATGTTGTACCGGCCGTTCCTACAGTGGAGAACATGCACCGGTTCTCACTATAAATAGTGAGACACCGAGTGTAAAGGGAGTACTGTTCCCGTTAACGACAAGCTAGTCGTACATGTACCATCGATTGTAAATACACTTGTCTTATTTTACCCTATCTCGACTTGACTTCTTTTTACTGTTGGGACTAACATCATAACAATATATATGAGGTTAAGTAAACAAACAAAATGTGTTTATTTTTATATGGCTTTAAGCCGACAATTTTTGGAGGATATGTGCTTAATTGAAGTCATACTTAATTTTGAAAATTAATTAGTTAATAATTAATGAATTTAGGCGTGCATATATGTTTAAATGTAAGGCTAAACAAATCGAGAAAATGTCAATCCCTGAGGTCGAAATGTACATTCAGGGATTGACATTTTCTCGATTTGTTTAGCCTTACATTTGAACATATATGCCCGCCTAAATTCATTAATTATTAACTGATTAATTTTCAAAATTAGGTATGACTTCAATTAAGCTCATATCCTCCAAATATATATATATATATATATGTAAACACGGTTTGTTTGGAATGGCTTTTTGCCGATAATTTTGGGAGAATAAGTGCTTAATTGGAGTCGTACCTAATTTTGAGAATTAATTAATTAATAATATTCCCGCCTAATTCATTATTAATTAATTAATTTTCAAAATTAGGTACGACTCCAATTAAGCACTTATATATATATATATATATATATATATATATAATATATATATATATATATATATATATATATATATAATATAATATGGGGGGTAAAAGGTATTCGTTCACACTGAAAAGCAAGTATTTTCCAATTTTAAATTCACAAAATGCGCGTGTAATAAGATAAGCTCAACTATTATACAACTTATTATACAAATACAAATATTTCAGGATTTTAAATGGATTAATAATATGGGCAGTTTTGCGGCAAATCTAACTCAGCTACACTTTCGTACAAACATTGTTAATACTCAAGATGCTAATTAAGATTAAATAATGACTATTTAATAATCGTTGAAAGAATAACTTAAATTTATAGACAGATAGTTACATAATATCCATTATAAGATATATAATATAAAGAAGGCCGGTCTGCACATCGGCCGAAATGTTGTGTATATAACAATAAAGATTAGGACAACAGTCCGAAAAATCTAAATAATATACATTTTTATCATTTAGATTTTCGAGTTTGACACGAAACACCTGAAGACGTCGGTGGACACATCGGCCGAAACGTTGTGTATATAACAATAAAGATTAAGACAAGTCCGAAAAATCTAAATAATATAGATTTAATAGTATTTGAAAACGCTCACTGAACTAAGTTCTGTATAGTATTGGCGTGTTTATCATTGACAGGTTGATTTAGCGTGTTTCGTGTGTGGCGTTCCGGTGGCCCACGGTTAGAGTCTCTGACTTTGCGTGCTGGGTTCTCCGGTTCAAACTCTATCGGAGGGAGATCGTAGGTACACACTTCTTGATGAGACCTAATAGGGTTGAAACAGCTGTACAGTGTTCCACACGTCACACGCGTTATTCGCCGAGTTTGCTTGTCATGATTATTTCAACGAGTTTGCTTGTCATGATTATTTCAACGATATAAGCATTGTAATTGCCTTCAAAAATATAAATAATAATATAAATTTGTATCATTTAAATTTTCGAGTTTGACAAGAAACAAAGAACACCTGAAGAAGGCCGATGGGTAGATCGGTCGAAACGTTGGTAAATATATACATTGATCAGTTCTGTGCGGTTATAGGATGAATAAAGATATTGATGTGTTAATTAAATTTGTGAAAAAAAAACTGCTGACACTCCCGAGTAATATTAACACCAATTACAATGCAATTTTACAATAAAATGATTTGCAATGAATTTCTATATTCAATATATGCATTTCCAATTCATTTCCCATTTACTGTATTCCTATATAATGTAATAATTATTTTATGAAAGTTTTTTACGTGTTTATTTAATGAATACTTGCAATGATATTCAATTGTGTATTATTGGTAAATCTTGTTTTTTTTTATTCCAATGCTAAACTTATTTCAAATTGAGTCTATTATTTATTTTATTTGTATTTCATATATAATTATACACGAGGATGATTCAATGCATAAAAGGAATCTATCTATGATGTTAATTCAATGAGTAAAATGAATCTCTCTCTCTCTCTTTCTCTCTCTCTCTCTCTCTTTCTCTATCTATCTATCTATCTATCTATGGTTTTAATTCAGTGAGTAAGGGGGGTCTCTCTCTCTCTCTCTCTCTCTCTCTCTCTCTCTTTATATATATATATATAATATCGAAACGGTTGAGAGCGCTGGCGTAAAAATTATGGAACAGTTCCTATACTAGCTAGATCCTGATATACGAAGAAGACAAGAAAAACTAAAGATAATGACCATAAAAAAGAAATATTCTGTGTCCTTTAATAGTACCTGCCTAGACAATATATATATATATATATGTGTGTGTGTGTGTGTGTGTGTGTGTGTAAAATTAAAATGGAAGTGAATCCGACCAATTTGAAACGCCTCAATATCAACCTGAGTGCTTGGGAAAATCTAGCATCAAATCGGAAGGAATGGCGTAAGACATTTTGTGTGTGTGTGTGTGGTAAAGAGTAAAGTGGATGAAAAGAGCAAAACTCAAACAAGTAGATGTAGGAGATATATTTCGTTCTGCATTGAGCAGGACTTCCTCAGTCAATTTTTTAAAGCATCAGTGCAACATAGATTCGTATTTATAGAAGTGAAAGTTAGTTAGAGGGGGTGATTTTGGTGATGAAGTCAGGAGGGAGGGAAGAGTTTGTGACGATTTGATTGGTCAGAGGAAATCTATCATGGATGGGGTGGGAGAAAAGATCAAAAGTATGGAATCTGTTGGGGATGATAGTAAGAGGAGGTAGTTTAGTGCTAATAGATGTGGAGGGTGGTAGGGAGAAATTAGGTCAACATTCTTTGTATATATATATATATATATATTATATATATATATATATATATATATATATAGAGAGAGAGAGAGAGAGAGAGAGAGTGTAAACTACGGACACGTGTTTCGAGGTATCACCTCTCATCAGTGCAGTTATACCATTTTAGCAGCTACCCCCGGCCGGGTTCGAGACCCGAACGAACTTACGCTCGCCAATCCTCTTACCCATACGGACACAGTCAGCTGCAAAGTATAGCAGGCTATTTAATCGCTACATTTCTAAGCGGAAATGAACTCACCTAGAGGTCTCAAACTTTGTAAACAAAGTGAGTCTTAGCTGAACGCCGAATACGGTGAATTTTGCAATTAAATCCCTTCTGAATAAAGTGCTAGACCGAAATTGGGAGCGTATATATATATATATATATATATATATATATATATATGCCTGAAAATTCATTAAGCGATTTGTATAAGAAACAACAAACCTAACATAAATGAAATAGCATTTAATACGGGCAATAACATCCTAAACATTTTCAATAACTAAAAATATAATAATAGACTCTTGAAAGACCAATAAATGAATGAATGGATTCAAATGAGAAGAAAAGAAAAACAGACTACAACCTACCATCCCCCGATAACAACCGGCGAAATGGTTGAAAGCACGAGGGTAAAAGTATGGGACACTTCCTCTGCCAACTAGATCCCAATTTACGAAAAATCAGTAGAAGATTCAAAAGAATACATTTAAAGATTGTAAATTAGAAATATTCCGTTGTCTTCAATAATACCTGCTTAGTCAATATATATATATATATATATATATATATATATATATATAATGGACCCTCTCATCGATTTCGACGCATGAGAGTTCATCCAGTGAACAAGCTACACAGAGGTTTTGTTTATAGTGGTGAAGTCTTGTGTTGGACCATCGGCAATTTTTGGCACAGTCAATAGGAACGAATTGGTGCACAAGAAATGCCACAAACCCAATCAACGACTGACCTCAGGTTTTTTAAAAAAAAAAAAAAAAACGATTTCAAAGATCTTTTTGTTTGTTTGTTTTGTTTTACGGCATATCAACCTCAGTGGGTCATTTAATGCCGATAAAGTTTTGAAATAAATCAATTCTTAATGGATAATACAATTTTTTTATAAATACATTTTTCTATTTAACCCATAGATGGGACCCTAACAGGTACTACCACTCCGGGTCAGAGTGGACCAGGGAGCAATGGTGATGAAGGGGTGCTCCACATTCACCAAACATCCAAATCTGGAACCTCACCATCAGATAGAGTTTAACGTCATTCCCAGGACATGTAGACCCTCAGCCACCGCCTTCTAGCAGCCATATGATAAAAAGGGGCTGGGGCTTGCCATAAGGGCAATAGGGTTGGGAAAATCATTTAGGTGCTAGGGCTTGACGTGACCAGCCGATTGATCGGAAGGGGCCTCTCCGACCGCCCGTCTAGCCCAAGATAGAGCCAAAGTGGAGTATTGCATGTCATGAACTGCTCATCCACCTGGGCTCCATCCTTAAGCATCACGGGTCGCCACCCACGGCCAACAGGTGGCCCCATTGGGGGATTTAAGGATCTATTTACATTTTTAACGAAAGAGCGTGGCAATAATTAATTTATATTAGTACAGATAATTTGCAGTTAATTGTATGGCTCCAATCATTCTTATCTAATACTAATGAGTCATAAATAATTACATAGTGTCAAGTAACCATTTCTATTTAATAATAATTTGTTTGCACACAGTTATATGGTTTCAAGTAATTATTAATAATAATAATATAATATTAATAATGGCTTCGTTTGCATTCCATTTATGTACACATGTTATATCACCTATAACATTTTCTAATAAAACCAAGTTTTTAACTGTTGAATTCGAATTAATTCAAATATTCAAGTTTTAAGTGTGGGGACAAATGAAAAATAATGTTTGTTTTGTTTTAGGACAGACAATAATCAAAGCAGAATGTTTTTTTCACCGTATTATAGAATGTAAATTATTCATTAAAATATTAAATTTAGCTACAGAACACCTTTTTATTTTTATTTTTTAACCCTGTCTCATTGAATCTGAATAAAGAAGCAGAAGGGTTAAGCATGATTTCAGAATTGAGGAATGAAGGATTGAATTTAAACTCGCAATGAAAAGCGGATATGTGCAAACCTAAACCGGATACAGTTAAATACGCAAACATATTCAAATTTAATATAGAAGATTATAATACTGTTGTTTCTTTGTAAATACTTTACTCATAAAATAGTCTACATTAGTAAAATCATTTGAAATGCATTTGTATAGTAAAATCATTTATAATTTAGTTGTATAGTAAAATCACTGGCTGTTAATTTGTATAGTAAAATTATCTATAGTGCATTTGTATAGTAAAATCATTTGCAATGCATTTGTATAGTAAAATCATTTGCAATGCATTTGTATAGTAAAATTAATTGCTATGCATTTGTATAGTAAAAATATTTGCAATGCATTCCTATAGTAAAATCCTTTGCAATGCATTTGTAGAGTAAAATCATTTACAATGCATTTTTATAGTAAAATCATTTACGATGCATTTTTATAGTAAGATTATTTGCTATGCATTTGTATAGTAAAAACATTTGCAGTGAATTTTATAGTAAAAACATTTGTAGAGTAAAACCATTTACAATGCATTTTTATAGTAAAATCATTTACGATGCATTTTTATAGTAAGATTATTTGCTATGCATTTGTATAGTAAAAACATTTGCAGTGAATTTTATAGTAAAAACATTTGTAGAGTAAAACCATTTACAATGCATTTTATAGTAAAATCATTTACGATGCATTTTTATAGTAAGATTATTTGCTATGCATTTGTATAGTAAAAACATTTGCAGTGAATTTTTATAGTAAAAACATTTGCAATGCATTTGTATAGTAAAAACATTTGCAGTGAATTTTTATAGTAAAAACATTTGCAATGCATTTGTATAGTAAAAACATTTGTAATGCGTTTGTATAGTAAAATCATTTGCAATGCATTTGTATAATAAAATTAATTGCTATGCATTTGTATAGTAAAAACATTTGCAATGAATTTGTATAATAAAATCATTTTCAATGCATTTGTATGTTAAAATTATTTCCAATTAATTTGTAAAGTAAAATATTTTCCAATACAATCCTATCTTCGAATTATTTGCATTGAATTTCAATACTGAAATAATTAACAATTGGAAAATCAATTGCAATGCATCTCTCGCAAAAGAACGATATTTCTCAAAACCGAGTTTAAGTGTTAGTCATTCTCAAAACCGTTTTAAAACCGGTTTTAGCTGACTTATAGCAGCACCCCTCAACGTAACCTTTTATTTTCATTTAAAAAAATATTTTTGGATGAATCTATGTCGATTAGACACCAAAATTTCAGATTATCGCGAAAAAAGTGTTATTTTCAAAGTTTCCGGCGAGGGCAGGGGTGGGGATGGTCATTACGTCATTCAAGCTTACAGTAGAACGACCTCCTAATAGAACCAGTCCTAACATTTGGAAATTAGGAGTTTAAAAATATATTTCATTTGTGCTCCGTTTTTAACATCGAGTGTTCAAGGGCGTAACATTTTAAAATGTGATCCGGATTGTAGATATTCACTTCCTCTTACATTCCATATTAAAAAAACAGCGCTCAAATAGAATGAAATTAAAGAAGAAAAAACAGGACCAATTATAAAATTAATTTATTATTATAAAAATACATTGGAGAATTATTTTCTTTTGTGCGCTGTGTTTTGGGGAAAACTATTTAAGGTGGGCCCTCTACTCATGTATTTGTGCATGTATGTTATTGGTGTTTCCGTTAGTACGTCCTACAATACAGTGCTAGTTTTCTCATTAAAAAAAAAACATAACCAAAAATAGTGGGTTTTTTTTTGGGGGGGCGGGGTTGATATACCTGTAACAGATTAATGACGTTTCAGTTTATTTTTATGGAGAGAATTGATTTGATATACGAGGAAATTAAATACGACCGGAACATATTAAGCGTCAAGGTACCACTTTATATATATATATATATATATATATATATATATATATATATATTTGTTAATATATGAGTAGTAGCTTACCGGTGGGTATGAGTACGATCGTTGGAAGCGCACAGTATCCAGGGGTTAAGACTGAGAAAAAAAACAAATACAAAGTGCTCAATACAATGTAGAGCAAAAATTTATTTTTACAATGGAAAGGAGTAGCCTACTCGAGTTTCATCGATTGATTCTTCAGGGTTACATTAGTTGAATTAATCGAGTTTTCGATTAATCTCAGTTGGTATAATACATACTCGATTAATTCAACTAATGTAACCCTGAAGAATCAATCGATGAAACTCGAGTAGGTTACTCCTTTCCATTGTAAATATATATATATATATATATATATAATATGTGTATGTGTGTGTATGTGTGTGTATGTGTGTGTGTATGTGTGTGTGGGTGTGTTATTAATGTAGGTAATACAACACAGTTCTATTTTCCTTATTGAAAAAGGGAACAAAAATAGTATTTTTTGGTGGTTCTGGAACGGATTAATAACATTTCAGTTTATTTCAATTGATAAAATTGCTTTGATATACGAGAAAATTGAAATACGAGTGGAGCGAATTAAGCTCGCTAGTCAAAGTACCACTTTATATATACGGGTTTGGGGGTGTTTTATTGATCTAGATAATACAATACAGTGCTCTTTTTTTTTATTAAAAAAAACTTAAAAAATCAGTTTTTTATTTTGGCGGGGGACTGGAATGGATTACTGATATTTCAGTTTATTTTTATGGGGAAAAATGCTTTGATATACGAGGAAATTGAAATACGAGTGGAACGAATGTCTGGTACGAAATAGCGAAGGCGAGATCTGCAGCGGACGGTAGTTTCATGACTTTTTGCCGGGGTGTGCGCAGGTCTGCTTTTGGTATAAATGGACTTCAAATGACAGAGAGTGTACCCATTGTTTCACGCTATTCTGGTCGTTTGTTACCTGACCAGTCTTCTTGATCACTTGAGATTGATATACAGAAAGAAGCCATGTTACCCTTGAAAGGATGGTTAATTGACCAATACTATATTACGACCCTTTATGTCCACAAACAACCAAATGAAAATGGGTATATAAATCCCATCTTGGCACTCGTTTTAATTTAGACTTTGTCATATATCAACTGGTTCTATGGCAGAAACTGGTTTGATAGGATGTTTGGTTAGAAGAGTAATGTGAATAAGGGTTGGCTCAGTGATAGGTGAGATGGAATAGATAGATAATATGAAGGAAATAGGACAGTTGAGCTATAGACAGCTTTACGTATACACACTTAGAAGTATTTACTGACATCCCACTATGTCAGTCGAACACAAGGATCATTATCGTGGGGAACCACGCACAAACCTAAACTCATGCGTAATGATAAGGAATAGGTGTTAGTGTGCTATTACTTCTATACGTTGTTGTGTATAGTTAATGTATTTTGTGGGAGAAAGTGGGGGATAGGGTTTCCATTTCAAATTGTTTTATTTATCTCCTCCTTTAATAAATTTGATAATTTTAGTAATTCGTTGCATTCTATTGTATTATGTTTTTATACCATACATTGCTATTTGTCTAGAATGGAAAAAAAGTAGAGGGGAAAAAATAAGTATTCGACTTGTTGAAGGGGGGGGGGACAATGTCGTCGCCGTAAAAAAAATCTTTAGCAGCAAAAAAAAAAATTGTTTTGCCAGGAGTCGGATAACTGACCGCAGACTCTATGCCCATGCCCCTTTTTCTTACCCCCCTCACGCTCGAAATATTTTCGACAATTTAACAGAGCAATCGAGTTTATGATATTTAACTTTTTTTACACTGGTGCCTACACCATTCGATTATATTATGAATGTACATAAAAATGTTTATATATAAATCACCAATGACCGTAACAAAAAAAGACTTTTGGGACAACAGTGCAACTAAAATAGGAAAATGTATATTTCACACAATTGATTTCAATCGAAAGAAAACCTTCTAGGAAAGGAATTTCCCAGAAACGTCGGAGTCACATTTTTGTGGGGTGCGTGTTCGTTCTCAAGTTGGGGTCACCAATTTGTGGGGGCCTTGTGCTCGGATGTTTAGGTGAGTGAAGAAAATCCGAGTGTTGTACCCCACAATTTAAGTGTATGAGACTATGGAAATGTAGTTTCCGTAGAAAACAAAAGAAGAAGACAAAATTGATAAAAGAAACAACTTTATGTACAGAATATACAATTGGTATAGTTTCGTTATTTCAGCGGCGTTGCAGACTGTATGTGTCTATAGGTAGTTGTGTATGTAAAGTGCGTATGTATTGTTTACATTTGTTCGTTGGGATGTGTCAACATTGTAGCAATTTTGTTAAAACAATGTCTGTGATTGAAACTTGTGTTGTATTGAGAAGAAGGAGAGAGAGAAAAATATGAAACGAAATAAGAGACAGACCTGGTGTATCATTTTGAGTCTCTGGACAGCGACCTCTCCCCATTGTGTCGAGTTGGGGAGAGCTTTCTGTAGTGAGAGAGGAGACCTACCTCGTACAACACGGTGTTCTCGAAGGAAGCGGGCTTGGCTTTGCCTGGCGTGTAGGACTGACCTAGAGTCGAACCCGCTTCCTTCAGAATGTGAGAGCTGTGGACGATCAGTGAAATAAAAAATAGCATAGTGGCCCGTATGTAGGTGGTCGTGCCGTGCTGACGAGTGTCGCACGGACAATTATGAGTGAAGAGCCCGGATGTGGTGAAATTGAGGTGTATTTAAAAGACTTATTCTCACAGACCAGGAAGAACGACTGCAGTAGTATTTTGTTGTCGAGACGAGCGGGACAAAGAAATAATTTTGGATATTGGATTTTGGAGCGTGATACGGTTGGGAGTGTTTAGACTGTCGATTGGAACCTTGCGTCAGACTTGACTGTGACCCCACCCCCCACACACACTGATTAGACTTTCGCTCCAACTTTGTCGAGTTTGGGGGCACCTGCTCCAATTGTAACTTTTCAACTAAATGGGCCTTTTTATAATTGTTTTGTAATTGTGTACGTGATCATTAAGTTAAAATATTCATCAATTATCAACTTATTTTGTATTGACGTAGATATCAGATGATATTGTTACCCGTGGCATTCCAATGACAATACAGATATTGTCATCGGAATTTAAACCATTGTTTCTATTGTTGCTAAAATATTTCCAAACTAATTTTCATTCGATTCTATTTTGTTTACATAATTCAAAACTTAACTCATACAATTGTAAAACTAGTTGTTTAAGAAAATTTGATTATTTTAATTTATTCAATTCTACATGCCGTAAAAATATAGGGGCCAATCCCTATAAGTCACTCAAATAAAAATATCATTCGAATTATTTTGTGTTTTTATTTCTGTTTAATTATCTTATTGTGTTTTTGTGCACCGTTTATTTTTAACGTAGAATGTGCGATTAGCTAGCTAAAGTCTGACCGATTGCAGTTACAATGATATTTCCTCAAAGAAAAACAATACAGAAATGTCTTACGGAAAGCGGAAACCACAAATATTAAAATTGGTTTTGGCAAATTGGTTTCGGTTTTATAAAATCGTTTTGCAGTGCAGCTTTGTTTTACGGCATATCAACTTCAGTGGGTCATTTAATGCCGATAAAGTTTTGAAATAAAGCAATTCTCAATGGATAATACATTTTGTTTATCAATTCATGTTTTTCTATTTAACCTATAGATGGGGCCCTAACAGGTACTACCACTCCGGGTCAGAGTGGACCAGGGAGCAATGGTGATGAAGGGGAGCTCCACATTCCGCAAACCTTCAAAACTGGAACCTCACCATCAGATAGAGTTTAACGTCATTCCCAGGACATGTAGACCCTCAGTCACCGCCTTCTAACACCCATATGATAAAAAGTGTTGGGGCTTGCTATAAGAGCAATAGGGTTGGTGCAATCATATAGGTGCTAGGGCTTGACGTGACTAGCCGAATAAAATAGTTTTAGGGCCCTAATTTCTATAATAGAACTCTATCTTATACATTCATATAGTGAAATAATTTGCAATGCATTGATACATTTGATTTCAGTTGTAAAGTTTTCCATTTCGACTGTCTAGATAGGTAGGCATCGTTTGTGGAATTGTTAATGAAAATGGAACCACTTACTACGTGTTTTGACGCATGCGCAGGAGTTGTGGCAAATACGAAAATGCGCGCTAATAGAATCTCCTATTTCATACACGTACTGAGCCAGTCTATGATTGGCAGTTGCGTATGCAAGGGCTATTATATAAGAATTCCTGAACTATTTTTTAATTTCCACTGAGAGAAACATAAAACGTTGCGGCCTAATAGCAGGTCGTGTATTTCGGCGATGTTTAACAAGACTATAGTAGATTAATTTGTAATGCATTTGTATAGTAAAATCATTTGCTATGCATTTGTATAATGAAATCATTTGCAATGCATTTGTATAGTAAAATCATTTACTATGCATTTGTATAGTAAAATAAATTGCAATGCATTTGTATAGTAAAATCATTTGCAATTCATTTTTATAGTAAAATCCTTTACTATGCATTTGTATATTAAAATCATTTGCAATGCATTTGTATAGTAAAATCATTGATAATGTATTTGTATAGTAAAATCATTTGCAATGCATTTGTATAGTAAAATCATTTGCAATGCATTTGTATAGTAAACTCATTTGTAATGCATTTGTATAGTAAAATCATTTGCAATGCATTTGTATAGTAAAATCATTGGTAATCTTCTATACATATATAAAGGGCAGTTGTGAATGTATGTATGTATGTATGTCCGGAGGAAACTCTGAAAATAAAATAATTAATGACAAAGTAAATATATACACACATTAAATATCATTAGAGCTTGGTTTTTAAACGAAAATAATGAAGAATTGATGTATATTCGTGAAGGTAATTGAAAAATAAAATTTAAATGATAATCGCATAGTTTAATATTTTAAGTAGTAGATATTAATTTTTGATTCCAGAATGGCTGGATCAATGCAACGTCTATTATTTCTACATAGGGATTTTAATGGGGCATATTACGAGGATCAAACTCCCGATTCAATTAGGGATTTGCAAGACTAATTCTTTTACCACCCCACTACCCAGGCAACGCCGGGTAGCCGCTTCTAGTGCATTTATATAGTAAAATCATTGGTAATGCATTTATATAGTAAAATTATTCATAATGCTTTTGTATAGTAAAATCATTTACAATGCATTTGTATAGTAAAATTATTCATAATGCATTTGTATAGTAAATCATTTATAATACATTTGTATAGTAAAATCATTTACAATACATTTGTATAGTAAAATCATTTAGAATGCATTTGTATAGTAAAATTATTTATAATGCATTTGTATAGTAAAATTATTTATAATGCATTTGTATAGTAAAATCATTTGCAATGCATTTATATAGTAAAATCTTTTGCAATGCATTTGTATAGTAAAATCATTTAGAATGCATTTGTATAGTAAAATTATTTATAATGAATTTGTATAGTAAAATTATTTAGAATGCATTTGTATAGTAAAATTATTTATAATGAATTTGTATAGTAAAATTATTTATAATGAATTTGTATAGTAAAATTATTTTTAATGCATTTGTATAGTAAAATCATTTACAATGCACTTGTATAGTAAAATCATTTATAATACATTTGTATAGTAAAATTATTTATAATGAATTTGTATAGTAAGACTATTTATAATGCATTTGTATAGTAAATTTATTTGCAATGCATTTGTATAGTAAAATCATTTGTAATGCATTTGTATAGTAAAATCATTTGCAATGCATTTGTATAGTAAAATCATTTGTAATGCATTTGTATAGTAAAATCATTTACAATGCATTCGTATAGTAAAATCATTTGCCATGCATTTATATAGTAAAATCATTCATAATGCGTGTATTAACATAGCTTTCTCTGAATGAGATATTACTGCTTATATACCAAAATTCTAATTTCTTTTTCTTTTATTTTTCAGTCCTGAGTAGTGCAGACCCGTTCCTGTAAGCAAAGAAACCAATACCAAAAGTCTACCGATTTTTCGCAATGAACCGTCTCCATCCCACATTGAATTCTTGCAGCGTTGAGGACTGGCTCGATTCCAATCCCGAAACAGGCGCACGATACTTTCTGCGCAAAGCAGAACTGACCTGATAAACCAAATGGCTTTGTGAACCACGGCTTCCAATCGTTGCAAGATTACCATTTCTGGGCGAAAAAGGGATCGCTTGACAAGAAAGCATTACTCCGACCTCTCCAAATGACAATAATACAACGACCAGAATTTCTTCCCCGACGCCAAACACCAACGTTCGAATTCTAAGAAGCACCTTCGCCAGGATTTTGCAAGTCGAAGCTCCGCAGCATGTTTCGCACGTATTGTCCATCGACGTGCAATACCGAAGCCGACGAAGCAGTCTAAAAAACTCAGACAATTCCGCTCTTTACCGCCGACCTCATTGAACATGCTCGGTATGCTGATCCAGTCTAAGATTCGTTTGCCCGCGCTATCCCAGTAAAGATATAGATTTGAAAAGGGAGTTGTTTCACCTGAACGAGCGGGAATTCTTCTTGAGATTGTCAAGGAAATTTCCAACGATTTGAACCCGGCCAGTTTGAGCCGCGAAGATAATCGCCAACATCAGTATCCTGGTGGAGGGCGATAAAGGGTCCCTATTTCTTCGTCGACAGATCTATAAAAGAAAAGCCTGTTTTGGTGTCGAAGATATTTGATGTTCACTCTGGAACAAATCTATTGCCCTCGACAACAGATGATGCCATAACGGTACACTGGGGTAAAGGAATTATTGGATACGTAGCAGAGACAGGGGAAACAGTTAACATCGGCGACGCCAAGCGAGGTAGGTGCTCCTTTTTCGTTTTTTAAAATTATTCATCTTTATTTTTAGTCTGGTACTTTACTGTAACTTAGTGGTCTTCTTCTTCCTCTTCTTCTTCTTCTTCTTCTTCTTCTTCTTTGTTGTTGTTGTTCTTCTTCTTCCTCGTTCTTCATCTGCTTCGTTCTTCCCCGCTCTTCTTCGTTCTTCTTCTTCTTTTCCGTTCTTCTTCTTCTTCTTCTTCTTCTTCTTCTTCTTCTTCTTCTTCTTCTTCTTCTTCTTCGTTATTCTTCGTTCTTCGTACTTCTTCTTATTCGTTCGTTCGTTCGTTCTTCTTCGTTCTTCGTTCTTCTTCTTCTTTGTTCTTCGTTCTTCTTCTTCTTCTTCTTCTTCTTCTTCTTCTTATTCTTCGTTCTTCGTTCTTCTTCTTCTTCTTCTTGAACTCTCTTGAACTCTCTATCTGTCTATCTATTTATCTATATTTTCCCTCATTTTTTGTTTCTCTCTTTCTTTCTTACTTTCTTTTCTGTTTCATATAGCTCAGGTATTTCTGAATCTTACAAAAATCATATATTTTGCTTCCTGTTTCTCACACTCTCTACCTCTCTACCTCTCTCTCTTTCTTTCTCCCCCTCTCCCTCGTTCTTTTGCTTCTTTCTTTCTTTTCTGTTTTACAAATCTCAACTATTTCTGATTCTTAGTAAAATTCTACTTTTCTCTCGTCCCTTTTTCTCTCTTATTCTTTTTACTCAATACTTCTTTCTTTCTTTCTTTTGTTCTTTCTTTTGTTCTTTCTTTATTTTGTTCTTTCTTTCTTTTGTTCTTTTCTAATGCTTCATCTAATTTTATTTCATAACTTCCTTTTTCTTCCTTTCTTTCTCTTCGTTCTCACTCATTTTTACTTTCTTTCTTTCTTCCGTTCTCTGATTTTTATAACATCTTCTTCTTCTTCTTCTTCTTCTTCTTCTTCTTCTTCTTCTTCTTCTTCTTTCTCTCTCTCTCTCTCTCTCTCTCTCTCTTCTCTCTCTCTCTCTCTGGCTTATATGTCCCGGTCCATAAAATCTCGGACACAAATTATATTCATATCTTGCCCACAATCTGAGATTCAGTTGTCCAGGGTACAACTCCAAGGTTCCTGTAGAAGATATGTCTTTACAGGTGGGAACAGATTATCAGAATGAAGAAGATATTTGGGATTGGAAAGACAACACACACGGGATTTTGATATGAAGTGTTTAATAATCGATAAAGAACAAACCCCACCAAAAAATTAGCATAAAAATCTATAGAGCGAAGTTCCTTTTGTTTTTGTTTGTGTGAGGTGTGAGCGATATTTTCAACTGGTCAATAAAGAAAATTACTTATCGTTGGGTCGTAACATTCATTCAGAGTCAATATCCAATTCAATGGTGGATATGTCAGCGGGCTGGATTAACGTCTTTTGTCTTTGCTTTTATGTTGTGATTTTTAAGATATAGTTATTTACTAAGCGTAGCTTAGATACGGCACAAGGCCAGAAGTGTGGGGCGCCCAGTGAGAATCGAACTCACTAACAATGATCTGCTAATCTAGTTTGCTAACCATTACACTACATGAGGTGCCTAAGATATAGTTATTTTACTAAGCGTAGCTTAGATATAGCACAAGGCCAGAAGTGTGGGGCGCCCAGTGAGAATCGAACTCACTAACCAATGATCTGCTAATCTAGCTTGCTAACCATTACACTACATGAGGTGCCTAAGATATAGTTATTTACTAAGCTTTGCTTAGATATAGCACAAGGCCAGAAGTGTGGGGCGCCCAGTGAGAATCGAACTCACTAACAATGATCTGCTAATCTAGCTTGCTAACCATTACACTACATGAGGTGCCTAAGATATAGTTATTTTACTAAGCTTTGCTTAGATATAGCACAAGGCCAGAAGTGTGGGGCGCCCAGTGAGAATCGAACTCACTAACAATGGTCTGCGAATCTAGCTTGCTAACCATTACACTACATAAGATGCCTAAGATATAAGGCGTGTGGTGAATGGTCACTTCTACTTATAGACTCGCTGAAAAAGCACGTGACCTGGGGCGGATTCCTATTGTCCAATCACTGGCAGTATTCTGCTGCTGATATTATTTTATACTGACCTTTTCTGGCCACACTAATCATTGCTACTTGGATCTTCTTGGACGTCGGACCTAAAGGATACTATACCACAGGACTTATTGACTTACTTACTTATTTACTTTAAGTTCTTTTACAACTGGCCAAGGATGGCGACCAGATACTTAACAATTATATTGTGTATTTTCCTAAGCACGGACGCCAGCTTGACCTGTAAGTGAGGACGGCTATTTTCTTTTTTTTTTACGTTTTTCGAAAAAGAGCATTTTAATTAGATTAAGCAGTCGTGTCGCATGCTGTTGTAATTAGATTCTTAAGCTGCTGCTGCTTTTTCGCTTAACCAAAGTCTCTCTCAAGTCACAATATGGGCTCGTTTATTCGTGTGTGAAAACGACCCTTAAATTAAGATCCGTGTAACCAGTGTTGATTAAAAACACCCTTGTTAACAATATTTGTTATGGACGTAACAATCTGTAGTAGTCGTTAACGCAGAGAAATATAGAAAGAATGTTTATAATAAGAGAATCGGCATGATTAGATTTAGTAAACTTATGACTCTCTCGCCTGTCAGTTAAGTGTCAAACTCCGGGAGGAAAGAAAGAAAGAAAGGCTGCGTTTATCGGATAGGAAAACAGGTATAGGTCGTGCTTGCTTCAGCCTCAAAGAACTCAGACCATTAATTTTTAGGGCTAGCACTTACTGGCATGAATTAAAGATTGGAACCCAACATTAGGCCTGTAGGATACAACTGTTGTATACACTTTCTTTACTTCTTACTTCTGGTCGTATTTTCTTCTGGCCGGCTTTGCTATTCTGATCGTCTATCTTGGTCTGGTCTCTTCTAAGGTCTGGACTTACTTGGGGACTTCGGGTCTGGTTTTCTGTTATGGATTTTTCCTTATCAGAAGCCCTGTGTCATTGTTAGTTTTTAGGTAATAAACACAAGATTTCGACTTACTTTGATGTTACTTTATATTCAATCCCCAACCCAGACATCTGCGCAGGTGAGACTTTACATCCTACGAGCTCGGCTCCTACCTCCTAACTGACTCTTACTTACTATACTTAAACCGGAAGACAGGGTCTTCTATGCCTTTCGGTTCTCACGATTTATCCCCGGAAGGTAAGGTGAAAGTGAGGTCAAGCGCCGTCACTCATCCTTCAAGGCCGTGGGCTGTAGCTTATAACGGCCATTTTGATTTCTACACTATTGCCATAAATATTAGGCATCTAATAATTATGTAACACAACGAGGAATTCTGCAGGTGTTTACTATTTGTCAAAAAGAAAAGAAAATATTTGTATAATGAAATCATCGAGAAATTCATTTGTAATTATTTATTGGCACCCTACTATGCCAGTTGAACATTAGGAGCATTATAGCGGGGAACCACGCACAAACCAAAGCTCATGCGTGGCTAGTCTTTAAAAATTGCGTGGATCCCTTCGGCATTCCTCTTTTTGGGCACCTCGGGCACTAGACAATAATTCCATTCCAGCTCGTTTAAATCAAGGGGCAGGTGTTTCCTGGGATATGGTTCCCTCGAATCACGCGTATATTAATATCTTACCGGTCGAATGGCCGATGCTACTGGACAGCGGTTTCCAAAGAAATGAGTTAAGTTTAGAATTCATCTGTATCGTAAAATAATTTGTTATGCATTTGTATAGTAAAATCATTTGTAATGCATTTGTATAGTAAAATCATTGGTAATGGATCTGTATAGTAAAATCATTTTAATGCATTTGTATAGTAAAATCATTTGTAATGTATTTGTATAGAAAAATCATTTGCAGTGCATTTGTATAGTAAAATCATTTCTAATGCATTTATATAGTAAAATCATTTCCAATGCATTTGTATAGTAAAATCATGTGTAATGCATTTGTATAGTAAAATCATTTGCAATGCATTTGTATAGTAAAATCATTTGCAATGCATTTGTATAGTAAAATCATTTCCAATGCATTTGTATAGTAAAATCATTTGTAATGCATTTGTATAGTAAAATCATTTGTAATGCATTTGTATAGTAAAATTATTTGTAATGCATTTGTATAGTTAAATCATTTGTAATGCATGTGTATAGTAAAATCATTTGCAATGCATTTGTATAGTAAAATCATTTGCAATGCATTTTTATAGTAAAATCATTGGTAATGGATCTGTATAGTAAAATCATTTGTAATGCATTTGTATAGTAAAATCATTGGTAATGGATCTGTATAGTAAAATCATTTGTAATGCATTTGTATAGTAAAATCATTTGTAATGTATTTGTATAGAAAAATCATTTGCAGTGCATTTGTATAGTAAAATCATTTCTAATGCATTTATATAGTAAAATCATTTCCAATGCATTTGTATAGTAAAATCATGTGTGCATTTGTATAGTAAAATCATTTGCAATGCATTGTATAGTAAATCATTTGCAATTGCATTTGTATAGTAAAATCATTTGCAATGCATTTGTATAGTAAAATCATTTGTAATGCATTTGTATAGTAAAATCATTTGTAATGCATTTGTATAGTAAAATTATTTGTAATGCATTTGTATAGTAAAATCATTTGCAATGCATTTGTATAGTAAAATTATTTGTAATGCATTTGTATAGTAAAATCATTTGTAATGCATTTGTATAGTAAAATCATTTGTAATGCATTTGTATAGTAAAATTATTTGTAATGCATTTGTATAGTAAAATCATTTGTAATGCATTTGTATAGTAAAATTATTTGTAATGCATTTGTATAGTTAAATCATTTGTAATGCATGTGTATAGTAAAATCATTTGCAATGCATTTGTATAGTAAAATCATTTGCAATGCATTTGTATAGTAAAATCATTGGTAATGGATCTGTATAGTAAAATCATTTTTAATGCATTTGTATAGTAAAATCATTTGTAATGCATTTGTATAATAAAATAATTTGTAATGCATTTGTATAGTAAAATCATTTGTAATGCATTTGTATAGTAAAATCATT
>CM042173.1:729198-744198 GCA_023376005.1 Doryteuthis pealeii | reverse complement strand
ACAGTCCACTTTGGATCTTACTTGGGATAGACGGTCGGTCTGACAAATCGGCTGGTTACGTCAAACCCTATCACCTATATGATACTCCCGACCGTCTTGCTTTCATGGCAAACCCCCAAATCTGTTTTTTATCATGTGGTAGAAGATGGCTGCGAGTCTTGATTGTCCTGGGTATGACACTAAACTGCATCTAATTGTGAGCTCTGGGGTGTGTGGAGTACCGTTTTATCACCATTATTTCCAGGTGCACTCTGACCCGGAGTGATTGTATGTATTATATCGGTATTTCAGTCTCGGAAGACTATAAAATAGTTTTTGTGCCCTTGAAAAAGAAAAAGAAAAAGAAAGGGAAAAAGTCCAGTCTAACCGGTGACCACTCCCGTTACCAAAGCCATTGATAAGGAAGGGGGAAGATAAGAAGTAATTCTCACAGTATCTATATTATTGCCATTTCAGTCTCTTTGCTTAAATGTGGCATAAGGCCGAATGTAAGGAGCACTCAGTGAGGCTTGAACTCACTAGTCATGGTTTGCCAGTCTACTTTGCTAACCATTACATAACCTAAGGTGGATATTTTAGAGTTGTATATGAAGCTTTTTACAATGTATTAACAGCTTGATCTTGCTACTAAGTAATGAGAAATTCCATCATAACAGAAGGCATCACATCAAGTAAGGTTTCAGGTCACCATAACAGAATTTCCCATTACTCCATAGTCAAACCCTATATTACAACATACAAACACATTGTATCTTTTATACAAAGAATTAGCTTAGAATTAAAATTTGGTTTGGCTTATTTGTTTTAATAGCATATCAATCTCCATGGGGGGTTACATAATACCAAAGCCATCCTTGTAGAAAAACAGTAGTAGTACTATTTAACCCATTGCTGGGGTGGGGATAAAGGGTTCATACCTTTCCAAAGGGTATTAGTCTGAAAGTTTTTGTACCCCTGAAGTTACAGCGCCGCCTGTGACTGTAAAGTATAATATTAGAAAAACATTCCCGAGTACAGATGTCGCATGTGAAGGCTGTCTCTGAAGATGTTGATGTGCCAGTGTCTTGTTGCCGCTGCTTTCTTCTGGACCTCCTAGCTAGTACCTATTAGGTTCCTGTCTATGGGTTAAATAGATCAAAAAATGATTTTTTAAATTGCGCTTATAAATAAATTTTAAAAATTGGTTACCCAACAAAAATAGATAAAATAAAACGTCTTTGGCATAAAATAACCGTAGGATTGGTATAATGTAAAATACAACCGATCATCGAACTAACAATCAAAACTTTGTTACCAAAAGGTATTACTTGCCAAGTATGGGCAAAGTTTTATTTTCATTATATATGTATTTACCAACCCCTCCGCACGAGTAGGATGCGACACAAGGTCAATTTCTTAAGCGGAGTTCAACCGGTTTGAATTCAGAGTTGTCCTTCTCCTAGACCGGTTGCCAAACCAAGGTTAAAGAGCCCAGTCTGCCCTGCTATTTACCCATAGCTGGAAGGAGAGTAGGATTCATACATTTCCCAAGGGTATTAGCGCTAAGTGAAATGCAATTGCCACGTCCAGGATTTGAACTCGGGACGACGTGTCCATTTCCCATGACTTTAACCATTACACCACACGCTTCCTGCTATTTCATTATATATACTTCCTTTATGTTGCTATTGCATCGCACTTCTATATGAGACCGTTAACCCCTAGCACCTAAATGATTGTCCCGACCGTGTTGGTCTTATAGCAAATCCGCAACACTTTTGAGCTCAACCTTTTTAAACTCATTTTTAACTCATTGTTTAATATATTTAACACATATATGTGACCCTAACATATACCGCATCACCGGGTCGGAGTATATCACAGAGTAATGGTAATAAGGTAGTGCCCGGCACTTCTCACAGCTCTAAAATTGGAACCTCATCACTCGATAGAGTTTAACATCATTCCCAGGACACTAAAAAAACTCAGCCACAGCCTTCTAACACACACACACACACACACACACACACACACACATATATATATATATATATATATATATATATATATAATATATATATATATATATATTTATACCAACCCCTCCGCACAAGCAGGATGCGACATAAGATCAATTTCTTAAGCGGAGTTCAACAGGTTTGAATTCAGAGTTTTTCCTTCTCCTAGACCGGTTGCCTAACCAAGGTTAAAGAGCCCAGTCTGCCCTACAATTTACCCACAGCTGGAGGGATAGTAAAATTCATACCTTTCCCAAGGGTGTTAGCGCTAAGTGAAATGCAATTACCATGTCCAGGATTTGATCTCGGGGCCACAAGTCCATTTCCCCTGACTTTAACCATTACACCACGCAATTCCTTCTTGCACATATATGCTCAAAAGAGTTGGGGATTTTCTATAAGAACAATACGGTCGGGACAATCATTTAGGTGCTAGGGCTTAACGTTCTCATATAGAAGTGCGATGCAAGATATGTGCCTCTCATCCCACTTATGAGGGCATGACACTAGGACACTTTTATGTGGGCCCACCCACAAGCCGAAGCTCATGGGTGGTAGGTACAAAAAATGCGTTGATCCCGTCGGCATTCCCCTTCGAGAGGGGAATCTCAGGCACTGAGCAATAAACCAAGCCCTACCTCTTTAAATCAAGGGGGAAAGTATTGCTTGGGAGATAGCCCCCTGGGATAAACGCTTTTAATTTTAATTAGCCACTCCAGAGACCGAAGCACTCTGGAACAGGCACCGAGGGGCCTTTGTTGGCTAAGCAATCACTGGCCTTGTGTCAATAGAAGTGCGATGCAATAGCAACATTATTTATTACTTCCTGGTTCACAATTAAAACTTTGTTCCCAAAGGACATTACTTGCCAAGTAGATAAAATGGGCTGGGTTTTATTTGCATTACACACGAACACTTCTTTCATTCGTTATTGTTCGGTATGTTCGTTTCTATTGAATTACACATAAAATAAAATTGTTCACCTCTTGTGCTGTAATGTTTTGCAAGTTTGGCAAGTAAACTATTGTGTGTAACTTTGATTCTCACTGAGTGTCCCACATATCTCGGCTTGTGTCAAAGTACTGTGGGTTGGTTGGTTAGATTTTGCGGCATGTCAATGTTTGGGCTATTTTTTGAAAAATGTTTCTCAACTGAAGTCTGTTCAATTAACAACAGTAATCCCTTTCATTCAGCAAACTGCTATCACAGTAACCGCTTTCCTCTGACCTTCTTTCCTCTTTACCCAAAACACAGTAGTCATCCGAATTTCACCACTCTTGCAGTCACTTGCTTCGTTCCTTTCACTGGAGTGTCAGCGACCGTCTGTTTTTATTGTGGCTCGCCTGCCTTTCATGCAAATTCCGTCTCGTCCCATCCGGGTCTTTCGTGAACGGCACAAGCGATTCTTTGCCGCTTACGTTGAGGGGGGGGGTCGAACATGACAATAACCATGACAATACCAAAGACATTTTTGTTTTATTACTTCTTGATGGGGATTCCAATGTAACCATCTTGCAACACCCTCTGGTTAAAAATGAGACCGTCCAAATAGTCCAAGATGAAATGCAAAAGTGTAAATCCTGATTATCTTATGTTTCTTATTCGCCGGATTCTTATTTCTTATGAGCGTCGTCACCTCAGCCAAATAATGGACAATTTCGTTTTTTACTATAAAGAAACGGAATAAAATAGACATGTTACACAGAAAAATATAATAAGAAAGAAAGAAGGAGAGTAGAAGAGAGATAGAGAGAAGGAGTTACGCATGGAAGCGATAACGCTAATCTGTTTCAATTGAACATACTGAAAAGACGAAAAGAGAGAAAGAGAAAGAGAGAAATAGAGATTATTATACTTTTTCCAGCTATGGGTAAATAGTAGGTCAGACTGGTCTCTTTAACCATGGTCAGGCAACCGGTCTAGGAGAAGGAAAACTCTGAATTCAAACCTGATAAACTCCGCTTAAGAAATTGACCTTGTGTTGCATCCTACTCGTGTGGAGGGGTTGGTAAATATATATATAATAATGTCAATACAAATAAAAATGCATATAGAGGTGAGGTTAAGCTTCTATTTTATTCATCCCACTTATACAACACGTACCTTCTGTTGTATATGGACGAGGCAAATTGGAGAATACGCTCGAAGACACAGGGATACCTACCATGGATACATCCAACGTAATCATGTTGCAATACCCTCTGGTTAGAAATGGGACCGTCCAAATCTTACAAGATGAAATGCAAAAATGTAAATCCCGATTATTTGGTCTTGCTTATCGGTCAATTTCTTTTTTCTTATCAATGTCTTCACCTCGGGTAAATAATGGACCATTCCAGTTTTATTATAAAGAAAGGGAAGAAAATAGACATGCTACATAGAAAAGTATAATAAGAAAGAAAGAGATTATTGGAAAGACAGGTAGAAGGTGTATGAGTGTGGAAGCGATAATACTCATCTTTTTCAATCGAACATAATGAAAAGTTGAGAGAGAGAGAGAGAGAAGAGAGAGAGAGAGAGAGAGAGAGAGAGAGGAGAGAGAGAGGGAGAGGAGGAGAGAAAGGGGGATAAATAGAGAGATACATAGGATAAATAGATAGATAGATAGACATAGGAATAAAAGAGATAGATAGATAGACATATGAATATATATATATATATATATATATATATATAGAGAGAGAGAGGAGAGAGAGAACAGAGAGAGAGAGATAGACATAGGAATATATATATATATAATATATATATATATATATATATATATATATAGAGAGAGAGAGGAGAGAGAGGGGGGGGATAGATAGACATAGGGACAATATATATAGAGAGAGATAGACATAGGAATAAAGAGAGAGAGAGAGAGAGAGAGGAGAGAGAGAGATAGGGAGAGAGGGGAGAGAGAGGGGGATAAATAGAGAGAGATACATAGGATAAATAGTGTGTGTGTGTATGAGAGAGAGAGAGAGAGAGAGAGGGGAAAGAGAGAGAGAAAGTGTGTGTGTGTGTGCGTGTGTTAAATCAAGATTATTACACTTTTTATCTATTGAACTATTTGACAACAGCCTTTTAGCAAACATATCAAACGTTATAATAATCAAATTATCATACAGGTCCTGCTAGTATATGAAACAGTGTATAGAAATTTAAACACTAATTTCTATATATTGTCGGATTCATTTCCATATTTTACTCCCATATAATAATAGTGTCTCTACTAATAAAACTACATCTAGTCGCAAGGTCAAGGCTCTATTTAATTCACCTCCACTTATACAACACGTACCTTCTGCTTCATAGCGACAAGGCAAATTAGCGAACACCAAAGTGTTCTATTCTTAAAAAAAGACGACAAGCTCGAAGACGCACGGATACCTGCTACGAATACATCCACACGTATTCAAAAATTGATTACTTGTATTTGCTGACCGAATTCAGTGAGCTACATTTTCGGAACAACTCGGACGTAGCGGATCGAAGTTGCGTTTAATTGAGGAAACAGTACACGTACCTCTGAACGTATCGATTTTTCTGTCACGCTGTTTAGGAACAGTGTTAATCTCCGATACATTTGCGCTTGAGGACAAAACGACATCTTTTAGACATGTAACATGAGAAACTCTTAGAAGAACGGCAAAAAGGAAGAGAGAGAAAAAAAAAACGATCATCAGTTGAATACACGTGTTTTCTTTTCAGATTAACATAGACAAGCCAAGCAAATACACTGGTTGGTAAAATGGATTACTGGAAATAGTAAAAAAAAAAGACACAAGTAACTGTTAAATCTATTGCGGTTTGTTCATATCTATCTATCTATCTTTTTATCTATACCAGACTACACATATATGTGTATCTATCTAATACGGGCAGTACATATCTATTTCAGGCTATATATATATACATATAAAGTTATCCACAGACACGTGTTTCGACTTATCAAGTCTCTTCCGTGTGACTAGACATTTTGTAAGCTACCTACAGCCGGAATTGAAATCCGATCCGTTGGGTGTCAGTCCGGCACCTTAACCATTAGGCTGTCCTCACTTACCGTATGGGAAGGGGATTTTAACTGTTTTAATACACACATCGCTTTGTATGTAAAAGCCATCACAGAGTGCTCCATTCCTTATATAGAAGATGTGTGTGTGTGTGTACATGGATATGCGTGTGTACATGGATATGTTTGTGTACATGGATATGTGCGTGTGTACATGGATATATGTGTGTGTACATAGATATGTGTGTGTGTGCATACATAGATATGTGTGTGTGTACATGGATATGTGGGTGTGTGCACATAGATATGTGTATGTGTGTGTACATGGATATGTGTGTGTACATGGATATGTGTGGGTGTTCGTACATAGATATGTGTGTGTGTACACGGATATGTGCACGTGTGTGTGTACATGGATATATATTTGTGTGTGTGTGTACATGGATATATATATATATATATATATGTGTGCGTGTGTGTACATGGAAATATATCTATATTAATATATGTGTGTACATGGATATATATATGCATATATATGCATGTGTATGTATATATATACATATATATGCATGTGTATGCATATATATATATATATATGTGTGTGTGCATATATATGTATGTGTATGGATATATATATGCATATATATGCATGTGTATGGATATATATATATATATATATATATATGCATATATATGTGTATGTATATATATATATTTATATGTCTTTTTTATGTTGAAGTTAGTCGTTATATATATATATATATGT
Organism: Doryteuthis pealeii; assembly: GCA_023376005.1. Taxonomy (NCBI): domain Eukaryota; kingdom Metazoa; phylum Mollusca; class Cephalopoda; order Myopsida; family Loliginidae; genus Doryteuthis; species Doryteuthis pealeii. The sequence continues at coordinate 737,438 of CM042173.1, read as the reverse complement.
ATATATATAAATTACTGTAGATAGTAAATAATGGATTACTGTAGAGGGTAAAAAAGAGAAATGACAGAAAATTCTATTGTAAAAGTAACCTGTAAGTCTATTTCAATCTGTTCCTATCTATATGGATTAATGGAAATACTTAAAAAGTCACAAGTAACCGTTAAAACTATTGCACTTTGTTCATATCTATCTATCTATCTATCTATCTATCACAGACTACGCATATCTATGTATCTATCTATTTCGGGCCCGTACATGTCTGTCTGTTTGTCTATCTATCTATTTATTTCAGGCTTTGAATATATCGGCCGCTTTTGCTCAGTCAGTAGAGCGTTCCGCTTGGAACCCTAAGGTTCCTGGTTCGATACCGGACCTCATCCACTCGGTGTATGAATAGCAAATGAATCCGTGTGGCAATGTGAGAAGCTGGTGGTATGTGTAGCGGTCCATATCAGACACTAAAAACAATATTTCTGGTTCCCTGGCCGACCATATACACATATATATATATGGATTAGAGGAGATAGTTAAAAATAATGGATTACTGGAAATAGTAAAAAAGATAAAAGAATAATATTATTGTAAAGTAACCTTTAAAACCATTGAAGTTTGTAACTATCTATCTATTTCAGGATATATATATATATATATATATATATATATATATATCATGAAATATATATATATATATATATATATATATATATATCATGAAATATATATATATATATATATATATCCTGAAATATATATAAATATATATATATATATATATATATACTATTTCTCTGAATGTTTGAGATGACGCTTGAAGATTAGTATCATGTGTGTTATTCAGACTATTGTCCCCATCTTCATTGTTATTTGTACAACGTTTCGGCCGATATGCCCTCCGGCATATCGGCTGAAACGTTGTACAAATTTCTCGTCGTTCCCGAGTCCGACAAGAAATACCTGAAGAAGGCCGGGGGGCATATCGGCCGAAACGTTGTACAGATAACAATGAAGAGGGGGACAATAGTCCGAATAACGCAGATAATACTAATATATATATATATTTGCGTATTTAGCGGTCACCAGAAAATTCCATTCCAAAGAGCTCAACCCACCACGGGTGGAGAGCATATATAGTCATTCACGTACAGTCCTGTTTCGTTGTTTCGCAGCTCACCAGTGTGACTAGACAAAGTGAGCTGCTTCAGGCTGGGTTCGAAACCTGACTGAATGGTAATCTGTCAGGCATCTTACTACGTCACTGCTCACGTCACACTACCTAAAATCGTCATAACATAGAATAATTACACTTAAAATTTGAGCATGCAATGTTAGACAGTCCTCATTGGTTTTTTAAACAAGTTTTGATAAATACATGACTGGTATTATATATAATATATATATATATATATATATATATATAGTTTGTTTTATTTTAATATATATTTAAAGTTATCAGAACTAAGTTTCCATTTCAATTTTTTAATATTTTTTACTCCTTTAATAAATTTATTTTATTTTTTACTCCTTTAATAAATTTGATGATTTTACTTTACTTATGATACAAACTCTATGATGTTAAATTTTCAACTCCCATCCCCTCAGGCAATATTTATTTTACGTCGCTCAGAGGGCGTTTTTTTAAATTTTGCTACTATATATAATTCCAATGCGAGAGAAGAACTCAACAGAACGCCATTTGGTTGTTATAAATTTATTTCAGCTGCTATCTACATGAAAGAGGCCAGTTTCGTCAGGTAGTCATCACACTCGCGTTAATCTTCGATACATTTGCACTTGAGAACAAACGACATCTTTTAGACATGTAACATGAGAATCTCTTAGAAAAACCAAAAAAAACAAAGAAACGATTACTTGAATACACGCGTCTGCTTTTCAGATGAATATAGTCAGCCAAGCAAAGTCATTGTTCGCTAAAATGGATTATGTGAAATAGTAAAAAAAACAAAACAAAACAAAGTTCTATTGTAAAATCCACCTTTAATTCTATTGCAATTCCTTCCTATGTATTTATCTATCTATTCCAGTGTGTACATATCTGTGGTCTATCTATTTCAGTTGGTACATATCTATGTACATATCTATCTATATCAGGCTGTATGCATGTTTGTATGCATGTATCTATCAATCTCAGGTTGTATCTATCTATCTATCTATCTCAGGTATCCATCTATCTATTTATCAATCTCAGGTTGTATCTATCTATCTATCTATCAATCTATCTATCTATCAATCTCAGGTATCTATCTATCTATTTATCAATCTCAGGTTGTATCTATCTATCTATCTATCTATCTATCTATCAATCTCAGATATCTATCTATCTATTTATTAATCTCAGATTCTATCTATCTATCTATCTATCTATCTATCTCAGGCTGTACCTATCTATCTATGTATCTCAGGCTGTATCTATCTATCAATCACAGACTGTATCTATCTGTCTATCAATCTCAGGCCGTCTATCTATCTATCAATCTCAGGATGTGTCTATCTATCTATTAATCTCGGATTGTATCTATCTATCTATCTATCAATTTTAGGCTATATCTATCTATCTATTAATCTCAGGCTGTATCTATCTATCTATCTATCTATCTATCTATCTATCTATCTATCTATCAATCTCAGGTTCTATCCATCAATCTCAGGTTGTATCTATCTATATATCTATCAATCTCAGGTATCTATTCATCTATTTATCAATCCCAGCTTGTATGTATGTATGTATGTATGTATCTATCTATTTATCAATCTCAGGTTCTATCTATCTATCTATCCATCTATCTATCTATCTATCTATCAATCTCAGGTATCTATCTATCTATTTATTAATCTCAGATTCTATCTATCTATCTATCTATCTATCTATCTATGTATCTCAGGCTGTACCTATCTATCTATGTATCTCAGGCTGTATCTATCTATCAATCACAGACTGTATCTATCTGTCTATCAATCTCAGGCTGTCTATCTATCTATTAATCTCGGATTGTATCTATCTATCTATCTATCAATTTTAGGCTATATCTATCTATCTATTAATCTCAGGCTGTATCTATCTATCTATCTATCTATCTATCTATCTATTTCAGGTTGTATCCATGAATCTCAGGCTGTATCTATCTATCTATCTATCTATCAATCTCAGGTTCTATCCATCAATCTCAGGCTGTATCTATCTATCTATCTATCTATCTATCTCAGGCTGTATCAATCTATCTATCAATCTCAGGCTGTATCCATCAATCTCAGGCTCTATCTATCTATCTATCTATCTATCTGTCTGTCTGTCTGTCTGTCTGTCTGTCTCTCTCTGTCTCTCTCTGTCTCTCTCTCTCTCTCTCTCTCTCTCTATATATATATATATATATATATATATATATACAATTCCAATAAAAGAGAAAAAGTTATCTATCCCAGGCTGTACATATCTGTGTACCTATCTATTTCAGGTCGTGCATATAGATAAATAGATATATAGATAGATTATCTATCTATCTATCTATCTATCTATCTATCTATCTATATCAGTATACCCATATATATGTAAGTATCTATTTGAGTATGCGTCTATCTATCTATATATTTATCTATTCATCTACTTTGACAGTAGTTAGATATGCTTCTTTTCTTAGCATATATATATTTACCAACCCCTCCGCACGAGCAGGATGCGACACTAGGTCAATTTCTTAGAGTTTTCCTTCTCTTAGACCGGTTGCCTAAGCTATTGAAGTCCGTGAGTCAGTAAGTCTACTGTCGGTTTGAATAACAGCAGCTAACTAAGTACCACTTAAGCAGTGTCCAAGACAGTTGGTATATATAGAAATCAAGAATGACCTATTCATGAATTTGGGTGATTTGGGTCATTCCATTCCTTGAGTTCTGATTGGCTGCTTGGCTGCTTGATTTGAATGACATTGTGGAGTCTTATATATATCCTGTCATTCTGCAGTAGACTTTGTGACATTCGGGTTTGTATTTCAGTTACAACCGTTTGATGCCTTGTCTTCCCAGTTCGACGGTAATTGGAACTTTAATTATTCTTCAAGGTTAAAGAGCCCAGTCTGCCCTACTATTTACCTATAGCTGGAGGGAGAGTAGGATTCATACCTTTCCCAAGGGTATTAGCGCTAAGTATAATGCAATTACCACGTCCAGGATTTGAACTCATGACTTTAACTATTACACCACGCGCTTCCTTCCTTTTCTTAGCATATAGTCTATTTCCACTGTAACCAGCATATACCCTCGTCTACTTGTAAAATCTTCCAATGTAAAACCTGATGCGATACCCCCCCCCTTTATTCTCCATCTCTCAGCCCACATGTCTTATTTGTCTTCATCAATCTGTCTCCTCTGTTCGTTTATTATTTAATCCGTTAGATTTCTACGCCGGTCGTCTACCCTTCAATTAGGGAAGATAATCGTTGCAACACCAACGCAAGACGAACGGCAACTCTTTAAAACACATGATTAATGGACGACAAAAAGAGAAACGATCGGATTCAGAAGAAATAAATTGTTCACTGTAAAATGCTGATCCATTCAGCTGTCATTTTGGGCGCGAAAGAACGAGAACTGAACACACACACACACACACACACACACACACACATCATTAGATACCATAAAAGAAAAAAAAGGTTTTACACTAAGAAAGGCAAGAAGCAGGAGATATCCTGCACAAACAGTCACAGATGCAGACTATGGTGATGACTTCGCACTTCTTGCAGATACACAGGCACAGGCTGAGACACTACTGCATAGCCTGGAGGAGGCAGCAAAAAGCATCGGCCTGCATGTGAACTCTGCTAAAACAGAGTTCATGATCTTCAGAAAGAAAGGAGACATCTCCACGTTAGACGGTAAGCCCCTTAAGCCAGTAGAACAATTCACATACCTGGGTAGTAATATCTCATCCACAGATAACGATATTAACACACGAATAGGAAAGGCATGGATGGCCACAAACAAACTGTCTGTCATATGGAAGTCTGATCTCACTGACAAGCTAAAGCGACATCTCTTCCAGGCTGTAGTCATATCAGTACTGCTGTATGGCTGCACTACCTGGACCCTAACGAGACGCCTCGAGAAAAAGCTAGATGGGAGCTGCACAAGAATGCTGCGAGCAGTTCTGAACAATTCGTGGAAACAGCATCCCACAAGGGAGCAGCTGTATGGTCACATGCCCCCTATCTCACAGACCATCCGAGTGAGACGGACTAGGCATGCAGGGCACTGCTGGAGAAGCAAGGACGAACTCATAAGTGATGTTCTCCTGTGGAAGCCAACACATGGATATGCTAGTGTGGGATGCCCAGCAAGGACCTACATCGACCAGCTATGTAAAGATGCTGGCTGCAGCGAAGAAGAACTCCCTGGGGCGATGAATGATAGGGAAGGTTGGCAAGAGATTGTCATGGATATCCGTGCTGCCTGCATGACATGATGATGATGATGATGATGATATATATATATATATATGTGTGTGTGTGTGTGTGTGCTCCACATTCCCCAAACCTCCATAACTGGAACTTCAACATCAGATAGAGTTTAACGTCATTCCCAGGACATGTAAACCCTCAGCCACCGCCTTTTAGCACCCATATGATAAAAAGGGGCTGGGGCTTGCCATAAGGGCAATAGGGTTGGGAAAATCATATAGGTGCTAGGGCCTGACGTGACCAGCTGATTGATCAGAGGGGGGCCTCTCCGACCGCCCGTCTAGCCCAAGATAGGGCCAAAGTGGAGTATTGCAAGTCATGAACTGCTCATCCACCTGGGTTCTATCCTTGAGCATCACGGGGTGCCACCGACGGCCAACAGGTGGTCCCATTGGGGGAGTCTTACCCCTCTGCAGAGGTGCAGTCGGTGCATTCTAACGCCCCAGGACATGTAGACCCTCAGCCACCGCCTTCTAGCACCCCATATAATAAGAAGGATTGGGGTTGCCATAAAGAAAAAAATAAATAAAGAAAAAGAAAATTTAAAAAATAACAATAAAATAAATAAACTGTATATTTTCGAATAACTTTTCGGAATCCATTTAACTTCTGATATCAATTTAGTTTAAAGCTGACGTCTTCAATCGATTCGTGGCGCGTTGATTCGTCACAATGTTAAGATTTGTAGCCGACGTGGACATTAAGCTGATAAGTCCTAATTGCATTCAAGAAAGACTAAAAGATTCGACGCACTGTGTCGTCGTTTGTCGCTGCACAGTTCAGTTCGAAGCGGGACATTCATTAAACATTGTAGAAGATTCGGCCTCGTCAGCGTCGTCTTTTGACCACCGCCAAATAAATCGGCCATTTTGAATCTCGACGGTAATTGCAATGTAAATTCCCGCGCCGTGAAGTTGGCAAGAGAGATGGGTCGAAGAGGGATGAGGGGGGGGGAGAAAGGAGAGGGAAAAGAAGGAAGAAAGCGGAAGAAAAAGGAGGGAAACAGAAGAGAGGGTGATAGAAAGAAAGTTAAGGCCGTTTAAGAGAGGTGAAAACAGAGGGATAAGCCTAAGACTTAGAGGGGGAGATGGATAGATAGAAAGGAAGGGGGAGTAAAGAAATAGAAAGAGAAGAGAAAAAAGATAAATAGAAAGAAAGGAAGAGGAAATAGTAAATAAATAGAAGAGAAGAAAAGAAAGATAAATAGAAAGAAAGGAAGAGGAAATAGTAAATAAATAGAAAGAGAAGAAAAGAAAGATAGATAGAAAGAAAGGAAGAGGAAAAAGTAAAAAAAAAGAGAAAGAGAAGAAAAGAAAGATAAATAGAAAGAAAGGAAGAGGAAAAAGTAAAAAAAAAGAAAGAGAAGAAAAAGAAAGATAAATAGAAAGAAAAGGAAGGGAAAAAAGTAAAGAAAGAGAAAGAGAGAGAAAGAAAGATAGATAGATAGAAACAAAAGGAATAGAAAAAAATAAAGAGATATAGAAAGAGAAGAGAGAGAGGGAATATGAAGAAAGGAATAGAAATAAAAAGAGAAGAAAGGAAGGTAGAAAGAAAGGAAGAGGTCTGTTTAGAGAGGGGTAAAAGAGAGATGAGGATAAGAGCGAAGAGGAGATAGAAAGAAAGGAAAAGGAAAAAAGGAAGTGGATGAGAGAGGTTTAAAGAAGAAAGGAAAGAGATGAGTCCAAGAGTGACGGGGGGGGGAGAGAAGAGAGAGATAGAAAGAAAGAAAGAAGGAAAAAAGAGAAGTCGGTTTAGAGAAGCGGCAAGAGTCTAAGAGTGAAGAGGAGACAAAAGAGAGATAGAAAGAAAGGAAGGAAGGAAGGAAGAAAGAAAGGAAGGAAGGAATAAAGGAAAGAAAAGAGAAGAGAGGAATATAGAAAGAAAGGAAGAGGCCAGTTTAGAGAGGAGACAAAAGAGAGATGAGCCTAGGAGTGAAGAGGAGGAGCTGAGAAAGAAAAAGAAAAAGGGAAAAAGAAGGAAAATAGAAAGAGAAGAGAGAAGTTATTTTAAAGAAGAGAGAAAAGAGTGATGAGTCTAAGAGTGAAGAGGGGGAGAATAGATAGAAAGAAAGGAAGAGGAAAAAGGGAAGAGAAACAGAAAGAGAAGAAAGATATAGGGTGAGGTCGGTTTAGAGGGGACAAAAGAGAGATGAGTCTAAGAGTAAAGAAGAGAGAGAGAGAGAGAGAGAGAGAGAGAGAGAGAGAGAGAGAGAGAGAGAGAGAGAGAGAGAGAGAGAGAGAAACATAGAAAAACATAGATAGAAACATAGAAACATAGATAGATGGATAGAAGCATAGATAGATAGAGATAGAATCATAGAAAACATAGATAGAAAGATAGAAAGATAGATAGATAGATGAAAAGATAGATAGATAGAAAAAATAGATAGATAGAAGCATAGAAAGAAAGATAGATAGATAGAAAGATAGATAGATAGACAGTTAGATAGAATCATAGTAACATAGATAGATAGAAAGACAGATAGATAGAAAAATAGATACATAGAAACAGAAACATAGATAGAAACATAGAAATATAGATAGATAGAAAGATAGATAGACAGAAACATAGAAACATAGATAGATAGAAACATATGAACATAGATAGAAAGATAGATAGAAATATAGAAAGAAAGATAGCAAGATAGTAATATAGATAGATAGATAGAAAGATAGATAGATAGGAAGATGGATAGGGAGAAACATATAAACATAGAAAGATAGATAGAAACATATAAACATAGATAGAAAGATAGATAGATAGAAACATAGA
>CM042173.1:709198-724198 GCA_023376005.1 Doryteuthis pealeii | reverse complement strand
ATATATATATATATGAGATTACTACAATCTTAATGGTTTTACTTGTTGACTAATACTCGTATTATAAGATGTCATCTCTCTCTCTCTCACTCTGTCTCTCTTGCTCTCTCTCTTCTCTCTTTCCTCTTTCCCTCTCTCTTTCTCTCTCTTTCTCTCTCTCTCCTTCTCTCTCTCTCTCCCCCCTCTCTCTCTCTATATATATATAAGAGATTACTACAATCTTAATGGTATTACTTGTTGACTAATACTCGTATTATAAGATGTCATTGGAAAGTTGAAATAACCATCCCTGTTGTTTAAGTTCAAATCTGGTACCCCCTCTCTCTCTCTCATTCTCTCTCCCTCCCTCTCTCTTTCTCTCTCTCTCTCTTTCTCTCTGCTCTCTCTCTCTCTTCCCCTCTCTCTCTCCTTCTCCCTCTCTCCATCCTCTCTCTCTCTCTCCTTCTCTCTCTATATATATATATGTATTAAGTTCAAATCTGGTACCTCTCTCTCTCCTCTCTCTCTCTCTGTTACACAAAATAACACTTGTTATGTACCCGACGAGAAGGGAGTACATAACAGTATGACTGGGATAGTTTTCTTTAATTTCATAGAGTGTCAATGTCTTAGAATTAATTAATTCCTTGTTTTATCCCTGGGGTGAGTGACTTCGAAACGTGCGGTTCTTGAGACGGAGAGGTAAATGTTCCTTTCGAGTTGTTGGTGGGCCCAGAGGAGTTGATTGTTAGTAACGTATTGGAAAACTTTTTAATTAGGGCCAGCAATAAATCTGGAGTGTGGGGTTCGCCTGGAGATTAAAGAGTGCAGAATAACCATCTGAGTAGAAGAAACGCCTTCGGTGCCATTGTTGTTGTTGAAGCAAGGGACAATTCTTCGAGTAAGAATACCATCTTATTATAATAGAGATTCCGTGTCTGCCCGTCTGTAACATAAACTATACCAGGGCAGTCTCTCTTGTCTGAGGGTTTTGGTGAATCTCCTGTGTCAGGAGACGCTATTTTGGTCGTGTGACACAGGAAGGCAAGGAGAGAACGCTCTTCTTCCGATGCCACTGAACAAGCCTGGACGTGCTTGTCATCTCTCTCCAGCAGACACCTACGGTGCACACCAGACGCCACAGCCTCTACTTCCAGTAAGTGGTTACCACTTTGTCTATTAACACTATTGTGTATGTTTGGACACTTGTGACATTAAATAGCCTGGGTAACTTTATTCCCCTAATATGTTATAATAAAGTTATATAAATGTAACTAACGTGTTTGTTGTTTTCCTGACTGAAGTATTCCGCATTGGGTACTTATCCTTTAAGTAGCCCAATGTTTTATAAGAACCAGAGTTAACACTCTGTGGACCTCTTATACCAGTACCAAAGTCACAATTCCCTTAGTTATTTACGTCACATTCTCCATGATTTATTTTTTATCTAAATTATTAATAAAATTGTTTTACATCTTTAATACTGTTGGCTTTATCTACTGTGATATATTGGTTATTAAGAAACGGAAGCACCGTTTCGGCCATTGCTTTGATAAGAAACGGAAACACCGTTTCGACCATCTTTGGAGTTGTAATAATAAAAAGGCGGAAGTTAAACGTCAGCTGGACTACTTGTTGTGTTCTTTATTTCGATAAGCAAGCTGCAAAACTACATACTAATAACATGCATTTGTATTTATATATACAACAAAATAACGGTTTACAGTGTGAAAGGGAAGGCTAAATCGCATATTGAAATAAAAAATTGATTTTAATAAATATGTACTTAGTATTATTGACTTCTAATTGTTTGGTTTTATTTTAATGGATATGAGCAAAAATCTCGGAGATAAATCTTAAATGAAATCCATTAACAAAAAGAAAAAAAAACTTTAATTTTATTTTTTACTTCCTAATTTAACTAAATACGTAAATTAGGAAAATTTACGCCACATTCTCATGATGCAAGTATATTTATATGTACTACAAAATGTATACCTTATCTTTACTTCTATTATTCTTCTGTTCATCTTTGGTATCTTACGTTCTTCTTCTAGCGTCTCGTCTAACGTCTCTGTTCTTGCTGGTTGATCATCCTTGATTCATTTCTTCTTCTAGGCCAGTCTTGTTGCCAAGACATTCATCAACCACAAAACCATTTTATTTATGTAAACTTTTATTTACTTAACTAAACATATTTTTCTAACTAACGCAACGCGCGTGTGCAGTGAGTCCAGCTAAAGCAGTTACATCTTCTCTGCCTGACGTCCAAGCTGAAACTGAGAGCCAGCCAGGTCCCACGTAACTTCACGTATTTCGCGGGCTTTCTGTAATATTCCATGGAAAGTCCCGCCCGTGATATGAAAAGGAGCCATCCCTTCAGAAATACAGGGGGTTGACAATAATCTATGCATAGATTATGTAACAGAAATAGCAGTTTACAGTGTTAACGGAAAGGCTAATTTGCATATTGATATTAAAATATAGAATAGGTCTTATTCATTAACAATGTCTCTATGAAAATCTGAGTTAAATTTGCCTCAAAACAGCCTATGTTAGTACGTTTAATATCTTGCAATGTGTGCTTTAAGAAATAAAAACCCTACGTAATATATAGTGTGGTTAATTTGCAAACTGGTTTTAACAAAACCGGGTTTAGTAAATAATTACTTGGTGTTATTGATCGCTAATACTATTGTTTATCCTCCAATGGGTAATTTATGAGAAAGTGCGTCCCGGTTTCCTGCCTCAAAAATTGCTAACCGGTGACTATCAAAATAACGACCCCAGCTCGTCGTAATTCTTGTTTATTTATCGTAATTTGTCGTAATTCTTGTTTAGATATGAAGATGGATATATAGTTTGGAATAGACTGAGATAGATAGATAGATAAACAAACAAAATAATATGGATAGATATGAACAAATGGAGATAGATAGATATTTTTGTCAAGTAAATGTATTTGGGGGGGGGGCTTCTTTTTTTGTCGTAATTCTTGTTTATTTAAACTAAAAACAAGACATTAAACAAACATGAATAAAAGAAAATCTTAGTATTTAAAGTAATATAGATAAATATGAACAAATTGAGATAGATAGATAGATAGATAGATAAATAGATAGATATGAAGATGGATACTGAGTAGACTGAGCTGGGTTGTTATTTCAGTAGTCACCGGATAGCAATTTTTGAGGCAGGAGGCCGGGACGCACTTCCTCATAAATTACCCTCCAATGTACTAAAATCAATCTTATGAATGATTTTATATAGAAACCAACTAAAATATACTTGAAATAAGTGTAATCCTTTTATATGCATTCTTATTTAATTACGTGACTTCATTTATCAAAAGTAAACTGAGTTCTTTATTTCGAGACTTTCTCTTTCTAAAAGAGAGAAACAAGAAAGGGTTTATTATTAATTCATACCAAAGAAATCGATCAATTCGATGAATTGGCAGAGATAAGAGTTTTAAATAACCCTGACAGTGTCTTAAATAGTATCCAATCTTGTGAAAATTTTGTGTCGATTTTATTGTATTTTCCGGTAGATTACGATGCATAGATTAAAATGATAATAAAGAAAGCAGTCAAATCGGTGGAGATATGGCCCATCAAAAATCTCCAATTGTGTCTTAAAAATACATATTTTGGTGCAAATTTTACGTGTCGATTTTATTGTCATTTCTTGTAGATTTCAATGATTCGACGATTCATTTATGTGCAAATTTTAAGTGTCGATCTTATTGTCTTTTCTATCTATCTACTATCTATCTATATATCTATCTATACATATATAAATGGCAGTTTTGTGTATATGTATGTCCGGAGGAAACTTTGAAAATAAAACAATTAACGACAAACTAAATATATATCTTATTATAATGGAGATTGTTGGTTTGTATGTCTGTAACCGAAACTATATTACTATTCAAGTCATAATTCCCTTTGTTATTTACATCACATTCTCCATGATTTTATTTTTATTTAAACCTCAATTATTAATAAAATTGTTTTATATCATTAAGACTGTTGACCATATATACATACTAATAACATGCAATTGTATTTATATATACAAGACAATAGCGGTTTACAGTGTGAATTGGAAGGCTAATTTGCATTTTGATCTTAAAAAATTGATTTTAATAAATATGTGCTTAGTATTATTGATTTCTAATTGTTTGGTTTTATATTAATGAATATGAGCAAAAATCTCGGGGATAAATCTTAAAAGAAATCCATTAACAAGAAGAAATAACTGTAATATTATTCTTTACTTCCTATTTTAACTAAATAGTTAAATTAGGAAAATTTACCAATGAAAGACGGGAGTAAGTGCAAATGATGGAACAGTTAGTTTCAAAATTGTTCTATTTTTCAATCATACCCCCTCTGTTCCAAATATTTTATCTGAATTCTTATTCAGTTTCATTAGCCTTTCAAAATTTACATATTTTATTATATTAAAACTTAGATACTTGCACCCGGAGGGTGCATATATTTGCTAGTACACATTAAATATCACCAGGGCTTGGTTTTTGAGCAAAAATAATGAAGATTTGAGTTATATTCGGGAAGATATTTAAAAATTCAAATTTGTAAAGTAACACAAGGGAAAGTCATTTGCATGTTATTTTGTTTATCTTTTTTATGTTTTCCTTTCGCTTTAAAATATAATATTGATTGATTGAATTAATTGCATCATTTATATCTTATTTTAAAAAAATTGTAAATCATTGAATGGAAATTTCTTACTGTGTTGTTATATATTTCCGTGGGGATTTTTATGGGGTAACCAGCAAGTATCTCACTCGCGATAAGTAATAATGGATCTGTGAGATTAACTTTTTAAAGATCCCCCCTCTACCCAGGCGACGCCGGTTTTGTTTTGTTTTGTTTTGTTTAACGGCATATCAACCTCAGTGGGTCATTTAATGCCGATAAAGTTTTGAAATAAATCAATTCTTAATAGATAATACAATTTTTTTATAAATACATTTTTCTATTTAACCTATAGATGGGACCCTAACAGGTACTACCACTCCGGGTCAGAGTGGACCAAGGAGCAATGGTGATGAAGGGGTGCTCCACATTCCCCAAACCTCCAAAACTGGAACCTCACCATCAGATAGAGTTTAACGTCATTCGCAGGACATGTAGACCCTCAGTCACCGCCTTCTAGCACCCATATGATAAAAAGGGGTTGGGGCTTGCAATAAGGGTAATAGGGTTGGGAAAATCATATAGGTGCTAGGGCTTGACATGGCCAGCCGATTGATCGGAGGGGCCTCTCCAACCGCCCATCTAGCCCCCCAAAAGGGCCAAAGTGGAGTATTGCAAGTCATTAACTGCTCATCCACCTGGGTTCTATCCTTAAGCATCACGGGTCGCCAACCACGGCCAACAGGTGGCCCCATTGGGGGAGTCTTACCCTTCTGCAGAGGTACAGTCGGTGCATTCTAACTCCCCAGCCGACAGGTAGGGAGACGCCGGTAGCCACTTCTAGTACATATATAAAGGGCAGTTGTGTGTATATGTATGTCCGGAGGAAACTACGAAAATACAACAATTAATGCCAAAGTAATATATATATACACATTAGATATCACCAGGGCTTGGTTTTTGTGCAAAAATAATGAAGATTTGATTTATATTTGTGAAGATAATTAAAAACTATCTAAATGATAACATAGCATATATTTTTTTTTGCATTTAATATTGTAAATAGTAGAAATTAATTTTTCTATTTAGAGTGGCTGGATCAACACAATATATTTTTTTTTTTACGTGGGGATTTTAATGGGGCATCCTGCGTGCGAGGGTTCAACTCACGATTCAGTATTGATTTATTAGTAATAAATTATTACTGAATCGTGAGTTGGGTCCCCGCAAGATACGCCCTGGACCTGCGAGATTAACTTGAAAAAGCCCCCACTACCCAGGCGATGCTGGGTAGCCGCTTCTAGTCTGGTATTTTTCGATGCGTAGATTACAATAATACTAGGGAATTTGGTGAATTAACCTACCAAACAAGCTTAATTACAGAAAAGCGACAGTTTTAAGGGAATTCCGCTAAACGATATCCAATTCTCGCCCAATAAATAACACGCGTCTTAGCGTGACTTCATTTAACAAAAGTAACCTGTGTTCTCAATTTCGAGGCATTCACTTTCCTAAAGAGAGAAACAGGAAAGGGTTTATTATTAATTCATTTAAGAAAAACACTTTCAGTTTAATGACGTCAGTGTTTACAACATCTCCGGTAGAGGGACAAATGCACAATACCCAGGTTGAACAATATTCACACCGATCAATTCAATTTGAAGATTCTATTAAAATTCAGTCTCTAAAGCACTGCAATATTGTTGTGGGGTTGACAGATTCTCCACGAAATGTGCCGTTAAAGAATTTCCAAAAAAGGAAATACTTGAATTATCTATTTGTTTAAAAAATATCGCCCGCCCTGTCGGCTGGGCCGTTAGAATGCACCGACTGCACCTCTGCAGAGGGGTAAGACTCCCCCAATGGGGCCACTTGTTTGCCGTGGGTGGCGACCCGTGATGCTTAAGGATAGAGCCCAGGTGGATGAGCAGTTCATGACATGCAATACTCCACTTTGGCCCTATCTTGGGCTAGACGGGCGGTCGGAGAGGCCCCCTCCGATCAATCGGCTTGTCACATCAAGCCCTAGCACCTATATGATTTTCCCAATCCTGTTGCCCTTATGGCAAGCCCCAACCCCTTTTTATCATATGGGTGCTAGGAGGCGGTGACTGCGGGTCTACATGTCCTGGGAATGATGTTAAGCTCTATTTGATGGTGAGATTCCAGTTTTGGAGGTTTGGGGAATGTGGAGCACTCCATCACCATTGCTCCCTGGTCCACTCTGACCCGGAGTGGTAGTACCTGTTAGGGTCCCATCTATAGGTTAAATAGAAAAATGTATTTATACAAAAATTGTACTATCCATTAAGAATTGATTTATTTCAAAACTTTATCGGCATTAAATGACCCACTGAGGTTGATATGCCGTTAAACAAAACAAACCTCCCAAAAATATCGCATGAGTTATTGCATAGTTCTTTCTTTTTCTTATTCTATTTATTTACCAACCCTCCATACAAGCAGGATGTGGCACAAATTCAATTTCTAAAGCGGAGTTTAATGGGTTTTAATTCAGAGTGTTCCTTCTCCTAGACTGGTTACCTAGCCAAGGTTGTAATTTTGTTTTGTAGTTGACAGATTCCTCGCAAAGTGGGTCGTCAGGAGCCGTTGGGGAAATTCCAAAAAAGAAATACATGAATTATCTATTTGTATTTAAAAAAATATCGCAATGGATAGAGGGGTACCTTTTACCGTAACGGTTATCGTCTCAGGAAATGGACTCGGCATCCCAAGTTCAAATACTGAACGTGGTCATTTGTTTTTCACTTCGCTCTAATACCCTTGACTAATAGACGTGAACCTAACACCTATATATATATATATATATATATATATATATATATATATTATATATATATATATATATACCGGTCCTCGCCAACTCAGCGTACGAGTAGCACAGGGATCTGTGCGGTAAAGTAAGGAGCTGATGGTAGGTGTGGCACTCCACCTCAGACGCAAAAACAATCTCCTTGGTCTAGCGCTAGTGAAAAAGGAATAGACTCCCTCGTTTTATGGATGATACCGACATTAGGCCGCCCCGACAACTTTACTTTATGTGTTTTTTCACACCCACCTAAGCTATTGGTTCACTGGAGTCTGAGTAACAAGAATCTCATCAGATCTCCAGGACTCTTCTGAGTATTCTTGCTGATCTTAACAGCGCTATTGTTTGGATGGTCTCGATTCCTTTTCGGATTTCCAATGTTTCCAGATTCTTTTCCAAACCCTTGGAAACCGTTCCAAGGGCCTCAATTACAATTGACACAACGTTTAATTTCATGTTCTATAGTATTTTTAGCTCTCAGGCCAGGTCCATGTATTTGTTTATCTTTTCGTTTTCTTTCATCTTCACTCTGTGATCCGTCGGGACGGAAAAATCCACACTATGACGCGTTTTCTTCTTGTTGTTAATTAATACTTGATCTGATCTTCTAGACGGGATTTAGTGATCCGTCTGTATCTCAAAGTTATTATTATTATTATTATTATTATTATTATTATTATTATTATTATTATTATCATTTGCTCCTTTTGAGTTTTCACATCAGCATTAGCTGATGGTCTTTCACTGGAGTCTGAGTAACAGCAAGTCTCCTCAGGTCTCCAGGACTCTTCTGACTATTCTGGCAGATTGCAGCAGTGCAGTGTTCTGAATGGTTTCAATCCTTCCTCTGATTTCCAAACCCTTTTCTTTTGGGACTGTTCCAAGTGCACCAACTACAATTGGTATCACTTTCACTTTCATATTCCATAAATTTTTCAGTTCTCTGGCAAGGTCTAGATTATTATTATTATTATTATTATTATTATTATTATTATTATTATTATTATTATTATTATTATTATTATTATTATTATTATTCTATTCCTCTTAATTATTCAACTTATTCCTATCCTTTTCCACCTTATTATATCTTTCCCCCTCTTCATGGGCGTCCCATCGTGGGTTAATTGTTAGCAAGTTCGATCCTTGCTGTATGCCTCATACTGGTGACCTTGTGTCACATCCTAGACATGTAAGTTGCTCAGATGTACAAACGAAAAAAATACAACCAAACAATAAATCTAAAACAGATATTCTATCAAATAAACCCAGAAAAACTACTTGGATACATAAAAGAAGCACACATCTACAACAAAATCTAAAAATCTTCCAAAAAAATGAAAAACACAAAAATATATGTTAACAAAAACACCTAAAAGTTTCATTCACACACAAAAAAAAAAAATATGTCGAAAAAAAAACCTTTAGAAAATTAAACATTATCACCAATTCATTTCAAAAACGTAGTCGGCATTAAATGACCCATTGAGGTTGATATGCCGTAAAACAAATTAAATCAACAAACGTCTTGTTTTGGATGATGTTTTGAATAAAAAAAATTTAGCTGTTTGTTTTTTTTCGAAATTGATATTTTTGATCATAACTCGTATAATTCTATGTGGATTTTAGCGCTCAAAGAATTTTCTTTGAACCTATCTTCAGAAAATAATGAGCTTTTTCCAAGAGTGTCGTTTCTCTCTATTAACAGAGAAAGAAACAAAAAGAGTTTATATTAAAAATAATACCCCATAAAAAGCATTCTCCATTAAAATTCTGTTATGATAAGAAAAATGCCAGCTCTTTTTTTTAATTATAAAACCTTGACAAGATATTGGTGATTAGAGTCATGAAATTTACAAAGGATTTTGTTTTTAACGAAAAATTGATTTGTATGACGTCATCAGTGTAAGGGTTGACTTAACGGCTAAGGCGTTAAAATTGCATCTAATGGCGAAGTAGCGGTTTTGGAGCTCTGGGGAGTGTGGAGTGTTCCTTTATTACCATTACTCTCAGGTTCACTGTGGCCCGGGGTGATAGTACGTGTTAGGGTCCCATCAATTGGATCAATAGAAAAAAAATGACTTTTTAAAAATTGAGTTTTAAAAAATTAGATAGCCATCAAGAATGAATAAAAGAAAAGATCTTTGGCATAAAATAACCCAACAAGGGTTGACATGTCGTAAAATACAACCAATTAACCAACCAGCTGTTAAGAGCACTGACAAAAAAAAACTCCACAGTAAGAAAATGCATAAGTCAAGTCCTTCTCATATATATATATATATATATATATATATATATATATATATATATATATATATATATATATATATGTGTGTGTGTGTGTGTGTGTGTGTGTGTGTGTGTGCTTGGTTTTGATTTGAACTCCGTTTAGAATATGCTCGGTTTTGATTTGAGCTCCGTTTAGATATATGCTCGGTTTTGATTTGAGCGCCGATTAGATATGTGCTCGGTTTTGATTTGAGCGCCGATTAGATATGTGCTCGGTTTTGATTTGAGCGCCGTTTAGATATGTGCTCGGTTTTGAATTGAGCGCCGATTAGATATGTGCTCGGTTTTGATTTGAGCGCCGATTAGATATGTGCTCGGATTTTTTAGATTTGCTCGGTTTTGATTTGAGCGCCGTTTAGATATGTGCTCGGTTTTGATTTGAGCGCCGTTTAGATATGTGGTTTTGATTTGAGCGCCGTTTAGATATGTGCTCGGTTTTGATTTGAGCGCCGTTTAGATATGTGCTCGTTTTGATTTGAGCGCCGTTTAGATATGTGCTCGGTTTTGATTTGATTTGAGCGCCATTTAGATATGTTTTTTTTATTTGAGCGCCGTTTAGATATGTGCTCGGTTTTGATTTGAGCGCCGTTTGGATAAGTTCCCGGTTTTGATTTGAGCACCGTTTAGATATGTGCTCGGTTTTGATTTGAGCGCCGTTTAGATGTGCTCAGTTTTTTATTTGGGCGCCGTTTAGATATGTGCTTGGCTTTATTTGAGCGCAGTTTTCATTTAAGCGCGTTTTGATTTGAAGAATTCTGATTTAAACGATTTTGATTTGAATGTTTAATTTGTATAATTGAGAAAAAAATGCGTTGGCTGAGATGTTTTTGATCTATGTTTGAGAAAAAGAAATTCTGAAAACTACAATGAAATATTATTTCCACTGGAAATAATTCTTTATCAAATTGAAAGCTTTTTTTCATTAGTGAACATTACTTTTAAAAAATTTTCTTACAATTTACAAATTTTGTTTTAATTAGGTGTATCACATATGAAGACGATGATGCTTGAAATGTCTTTTATTGATTTCCTTTTAATTGTACTCGCTTTTCATTTAGAATGAATGACATTGAAATAAATTATAACAGTACGATTCTAAAGAGAATAGACACCATTTTGAAACAAAAAGTATTCAAAGTATTGAGATGATTTAAATTAGGTTAACTCCCCCTTTGAATGAGACAGGAAGTTATTTAAAAAAATAATTTCTCAATTCTTTAAGAATGACTAAATCTTGCGAGTCATTTTTACAACAGATTAAATGTGATCTACTTGTTCAATATTGAGCTGGATTTTCCATTGTAAAGAATATAGGTTTGGATGAATGAAGGAAATATGGTCTGTTGAAATAAGCAAAATATGTTTAGTCGTTGTATTAATTTAAGTTCAATTTTGATATGTACTAAATTTTAATTTGAGTGCGGTTCTGGTATGTACTAGGCTTTCGTTTGAGCACAGTTTTGATTTGAGCGCAGTTTTGATTTCAGCTATATTTAGATATGTTCTCAGATTTGATTTGAGTGCGATTTTATTTTGAGGGATTTTGGATTGAACGATTTCAATTGGAACGATTTTGATTTGAACGATCTTGATTTGAATGTTTAATTTGTATAATTGAAAAAAAATACGTTGGCTGAGATGTTTTTTTATCTATGTTTGAGAAAAAAAAATTCTAAAACCTACAATGAAACGTTATTTTTACAGGAAATAATTCCTTATCAAATTGAAAGCATTTTTTTTCATTAGTGAACATTACTTTTTGAAAATTTTTTGTACAAATTACAAATGTTGTTTTAATTACATGTATCGAATATGAATAATACAATACTTGAAATTTCGTTTTTTATTTCCTTTTCATTTTACTTTCTTTTCAATTAGAAAGAATAACATTGAAATAAATTATGATAAAACTTTAAACGCTTCTAAAGAAAATCGACTCCATTTTAAAACAAAAGCTATTCAAGATATTGAGATGATTTAAATTAGGTTAACTCCTCCTTTGAATAAGGCAAAGATGTGTTTGATTTCTGTTTGATAAAAGGAAATTCTCAAAACAACAATGAAATATGATTTCTACAGGAAATAATTTTTTATCAAATTGAAAGCATTTTTTTTCTTTAGTTAGCATTTCTTTTTTAAACTTTTCTACGCATTACAAATGTTGTTTTAATTAGGTGTATCAAATATGAAAACGATGATATTTGAAATTTCTTTTTTCATTTCCTTTTCATTTTATTCCATTTTCATTTAGATTGAATGACATTGAAATAAATTATAACTAAACTTTAAACAGTACGCTTCTAAAGAGAATGGACGCCATTTTGAAACAAAAAGTATTCAAAGTATTGAGATGATTTGAATTAAGTTAACTCCCCCTTTGAACGAGACATAAATTATTTAAAAAAATAATTTTTCAATTCTTTAAGAATGACTAAATCTTATGAGTCATTTTAAAACAGATTAAATGTGATCTATTTGTTCAAAGAGCTGGATTTTCCATTGTAAAGAATGTAGATTTGGATGAATTAAGGAAATATGGTCTGTTGAAATAAGCAAAATATGTTTAGTCGTTGTATTAATTTAAGTGCAATTTTGATATGTACTAAATTTTAATTTGAGTGCAGTTTTGGTATGTACTAGGTTTTCGTTTGAGCGGAGTTTTGATTTGAGCGCAGTTTTGATATCAGCTATATTTAGATATGAGGTCAGATTTGATTTGAGTGCGATTTTGATTTGAGCGATTTTGATTTGAACGATTTCAATTTGAACGATATTGATTTGAACGATCTTGATTTGAATGTTTAATTTGTATAATTGAAAAAAAATACGTTGGCTGAGATATTTTTGATCTATGTTTGAGAAAAAGAATTTCTAAAAACTACAATGAAACATTATTTTTACAGGAAATAATCCTTTATCAAATTGAAACCTTTTTTTTTCATTAGTGAACATTACTTTTTGTAATTTTTCGTACACATTACAAATGTTGTTTTAATTACGTGTATCAAATAAGAATAATACAATGCTTGAAATTTATTCTTTTATTTCCTTTTTATTTTACTTTCTTTTCAATTAGAAAGAATAACATTGAAATAAATTATGATAAAACTTTAAACGCTTCTAAAGAAAATCGACTCCATTTTAAAACAAAAGCTATTCAAGATATTGAGATGATTTAAATTAGGTTAACTCCTCCTTTTAATAAGGCAGAGATGTGTTTGATTTGTGTTTGATAAAAGGAAATTCTCAAAACTAGAATGAGATATGATTTCTACAGGAAATAATTCTTTATCAAATTGAAAGCATTTTTTTCTTTAGTTATCATTTCTTTTTTAATTTTTTCTACGCATTACAAATGTTGTTTTAATTAGGTGTATCAAATATAAAGACGATGATGTTTGAAATTTCTTTTTGCATTTCCTTTTCATTTTACTTTCTTTTCATTTAGATTGAATGACATTGAAATAAATTATAACTAAACTTTAAACAGTACGCTTCTAAAGAGAATGGACACCATTTTGAAACAAAAGGTATTCAAAGTATTGAGATGATTTAAATTAAGTTAACTCCTCCTTTGAATAAGACAGGTAGTTATTTAAAAAATAATTTCTCAATTCTTTAGGAATGACTAAATCTTACGAGTCATTTTAAAACAGATTAAATGTGATCTATTTGTTCAATGTTGAGCTAGATTTTCCATTGTAAAGAATGTAGGTTTGGATGAATGAAGGAAATATGGTCTGTTGAAATAAGCAAAATATGTTTAGTCGATGTATCAATTTTAGTGCAATTTTGATATGTACTAAATTTTAATTTGAGTGCAGTTTTGGTATGTACTAGGTTTTCGTTTGAGCGCAGTTTTAATTTGAGCGCAGTTTTGCTTTGAGCGCAGTTTTAATTTGAGCTCAATTTAGATATGGGCTCAGATTTGATTTGGGTGCGATTTTGATTTGAGCGATTTTGATTTGAACGATTTCAATTTGAACGATTTTAATTTGAACGATTTTGATTTGAATGTTTAATTTGTATAATTGAAAAAGAATGCGTTGGCAGAGATGTGTTTGATCTATGTTTGAGAAAAAGAATTTCTAAAAACTACAATGAAATATGATTTTTACAGGAAATAATCCTTTATCAAATTGAAAGCATTTTTTTTTCATTAGTAAACATTATTTTTTAAATTTTTCTTACACATTACAAATGTTGTTTTAATTACGTGTATCAAATATGAATAATACAATACTTGAAATTTATTCTTTTATTTCCTTTTCATTTTACTTTCTTTTCAATTCGAAAGAATAACATTGAAATAAATTATGATAAAACTTTAAACGCTTCTAAAGAAAATCGACTCCATTTTAAAACAAAAGCTATTCAAGGTATTGAGATGATTTAAATTAGGTTAACTCCTCTTTTGAATAAGGCAAAGATGTGTTTGATTTCTGTTTGATAAAAGGAAATTCTCAAAACTACAATGAAATATGATTTCTACAGGAAATAATTCTTTATCAAATTGAAAGCATTTTTTTCTTCAGTTAGCATTTCTTTTTTAATCTTTTCTACGCATTACAAATGTTGTTTTAATTAGGTGTATCAAATATGAAGACGATGATGTTTGAAATTTCTTTTTTCATTTCCTTTTCATTTTACTTCCTTTTCATTTAGAATGAATGACCTTGAAATAAATTATAACTAAACTTTAAACAGTACGCATCTAAAGAGAATGGACGCCATTTTGAAACAAAAAGTATTCAAAGTATTGAGATGATTTAAATTAGGTTAACTCCCCCTTTGAATGAGACAGGAAGTTATTTAATAAGAAAATGGTTTCTCAAGTCTTCAGGAATGACTAAATCTAGCGATTTACTTAAAAAACAATTAAATGTGATCTATTTGTTCAATGTTGAGCTGAATTTTCCATTGAAATAAAGGTACGTAGGTTTGGGTAAGCACAGTCGATACAGCATCCGCATAGGAACCATAAGGTTCCTGGTTCGATACCGGATTTCGCCAACTCAGTGTATGAGTAGCACAGGGATCTGTTCAGGAAAGTAAGGAGCTGATGGTAGTTGTGGCCTTCCACATCAGATGCAAATCTATCTCCATGGTATAGGGCTAGTGAAAAGGAGATAGACACCCCCTTGTCTGGCTGATACCGACTTTAGGCCACGACTTTTCTTTTTACTTATGGAGGAAATATGTTAGGTTGAAAGAACAAAAATGTTTGGGCAAACG
>CM042173.1:649198-704198 GCA_023376005.1 Doryteuthis pealeii | reverse complement strand
CCAGTCTGTCCTACTATTTACCCATAGTTGGAGGGAGAGTAGGATTCATACCTTTCCCAAGGGTACTAAGTGAAGTAATTGCCACGTCCAGGATTTGAACTCGGGTCAATATATATATATATATATATATATATATATATATTATGTATATATATATATATATGTATATATATATATATATATATGTATATATATATATATATATATATATATATATATATATATATATATATATATATATATATATATGTTTGAATAATTAGCGTAGGTTATAAACTGAGTAAAATGGAGGCCGTGATTTAATGGTTGTCGTCGTTGGAAATGGAAACGGTGACACGAGTTCAAATCTTGGACAAGGCTGTTTGCATTTCCAATACCTTGGAAAGGTAGGAATCAACTATTCTTCGAGCAACTTATTTCTTATAAATAATACTTTTAAATATCCAATTAAAAATGATATTTCGTATATTAAATATCCAATTAAAAATGATATTTCGTATATTAAATATCCAATTAAAAATGATATTTCGTATTCTTAACGTCATACCCAAGACATGAAGACCCTTAGTCACCGCCTTCTAACACCCATATGATAAAAAGGGGTTGGGAGGTTGCCATAAGGGCTATAGAATCGGGACAATCATATAGTTGCTAGGACTTGTCATGATCAGCTGATTGATCCAAGGAGGCCTCTAGTCTATGTAAAGCCCTAAATTAGATGTCATGGACTGCTCATCCACCAGGATTCCGTCCTTAAGCATCACGGGTCGCCACCCACGGCCAACAGGTGGTCCCATTTGGATTTCTTATGTGTAAAGCACTCTGTAGAAGCTGATTGATATATCGATGGAAATAAATCTATATCTGTTAATATAACTCGTATTTAACCGTTTTCGTTGTTATATATCTTCTTATCATATTGTAGATTATATAACTGTCCGTCTGTAACTGAAACTACGTCACAACTGACGTCACGATTTCCTTAGTCATTTAAGTTATATGATTATGAAATAGTCATTATATCTATTAATAATGGAGATTCACTTCCGTTTTTTATCTGTAACAAAAACTACGTCACTGCTATACCCGTCATAAATGGTCATAACATAGAATAAACACACTCAAAATTTGAACATGCAACATTAGACAGTCCTCAGTGTTTTTTAAAACAAGTTTTAATAGATACATCCCCAGTATCATATATTTATATATAGTTTGTTTTTATTTTAATAGATATTCAAAGTTAATAGAACTTAGTTTCGATTTCGAATTGTTTTATTTTTTTTACTCCTTTAATAAATTTGATGATTTCATGATTTATGGTTCAAACTCTCCGACATTTAATTTTTAACTTCCACCTCCTCAAGGAATATCTTTCAAAAATTTATTTTTACATCGTCCGGAGGGTGTTTTTTTTTAGCTAGTAATATCAATTAGCGCCCTATTTATTAACGATGTCTCTATTAAAGTTTAGCTGAGTTTTGCCACAGAACTGCACGTATTATTAATGCATTTATAATCAAGTGTTATATATCTCTAGGAAAAATAATTTTGCATAATGATTTTAACAAAACTGGGTTTAATAAATGATTATTTGCTGTTACTGATTTCTAATACTATCATGTTATTCTCATGAGTATTAAAAGCAATCCTATGTATAATCTTGTATAGAGATCAATTAAAATAACATTAAAATAAGTGTAGCACACACACACACAAACAAACACACACACACACACAACACACACACAAACACAAACACACACACACACAAACACACATATATATTTGGGAGAATATGTGCTTAATTGAAGTCAGACCTAATTTTTTGAAAGTTAATTCATTAATGGTTATTTAGGCGGGATTTAACTACTTAAATGTAAGGCTAAACAAATCGAGAAAAATCAATCTCTGAATTTATATTTCGACCTATTAGGTCTCATCAGCAGAGCTATAGATACGAAGATCGCCTCGTGTCTGACTCGAAACCCTTATGTCGAAACGACACGCAAGCCTCTTACCATCACACCAAACGGAAATCGCAATTTTTATAGCTTTGTTTAGGTATTAGTAGTACTCATATTCCTCTTTAGACTTATCGCACGACCTTACGCAAATGTAAACAAATCTAGCTATTTTCAGCCGACAGTATATATTCACATATTCTCAGCACATATTCTCCCAAATATACTGTCGGCTGAAAATAGCTAGATTTGTTTACACATATATATGTATATGAAGTAGTCAAACAATGTGTTTGAAATGGCGAAGGCCGACAATTTGTGGGAGATTATGTGCTAAATTAAAGTCATACCTAATTTTGTCGGGAAGCTAGCTAGTGTAGTGGTTAGAATGTCCGCCTGTCAGCCTGACAGGTAGGGTTCGAATCACGCACAAAGCACTGCCCTGTCTATAGCTCTGCTGATAAGGTCTAATAGGCTGAAATGTACATACAGAGATCGAATTTTTCTCGATTTGTTTACGCTTTACATTTAAACCGATATGCACGCCTAATTCATTTAATTATAATTGATTGATTAACAAAATTAAGTATGACTTTAATTAAGCACATAATTCCCCCTATATATATATATATATATATATATATATATATATACATATTATGTTTCTATTTTTCACTGTCTGTGTATGTTTATAACAGTCTAACTATACCATATGTATGTATGTGTGTAAATATGTACATACAAACACACACACACACATATATATATATAATTTATATTGGAAATGTCTGTTCACGGATATATATATATATATATATATATATATATATATATTTGTGTGTGTGTGTGTGTGTGTCTGTGTGTGTATGTGTGTGTGTGTGAATAAAAGGAAGTGAATCCGACGGTATGTAGTATAATAAAAAAATTTAAAAACACAGGTTTAAATGAGTTAAGTGGTGAGTTTATTGGCCGACCAATTAATTAGATCATCTTCAGGGCTTTTGTTGTTAGGTGGAAGGTGGTAAAATATTTTTTTTTAATCTCAGAATAAGGAGAAAGGCGAGTAATAGTCCTTGTTTATCGGTCTGTTTTAAAATTTGAAGTCTGAGAAAAAAGAACGTTGAAAAAATAAACGGTTTGAAATATGACGTCAAATATTCTTTTTTGCGGTGTGAGTATTAGAATGTGTAAGTGTTTGTATCGAAAAAAGCATTGTGCATTTCTTATGTGTTTACATATATATATATATATATATATATATATATATATATATATATATATATATCTTATTATAATAGAGATTGTGTGTTTTTCTGTCTGTAACGAAACTATAATAAGTCACAATTCCCTTAGTTATTCCATTTCCATTCTCCATGATTTTATTTTTATTTAAACCTTAATTATTAATAAAATTGTTTACATTATTAATACCGTTGACCATATCTATATACTAATAACATGCAATTGTATTTATATATACAACAAAATAGCGGTTCACAGTGTGAATGTGAAGGCTAATTTGCATATTGATATTAACAATTTGATTTTAATAAATATATGCTTAGTATTATTGATTTCTAATTGTTTGGTTTTATCTTATTGAATATGAGCAAAAATCTCCTCAATAAATCTTAAAAGAAATCCATTAACAAGAAGAAATAACTGAAATTTTATTGTTTACTTCCTATTTTAACTAAATAATTAAATTAGGGAAATCTAGCAATGAAAGACAGGAGTGATAGAAGAGTAAGTTTCAGTTGTTTTATTTTTCGATCATACCCCACTCTGTTTCAAATATTTTTATCTGCATTCTTATTTAGTTGCATTGGCTTTTCTAATTTAATACAATATTTTATTACATTAAAAGTTAAATACTTGCACCCGGAGGGTGCATATAGTTGCTAGTATATATATATATATATATATATATATATATATATATATATATATATAATGTGGGGGTGTATTTGTGTGTGTGTGTAAATAAGTATGTACATACGTATATGTATATACATATATGAATTATTTATATAATTATTTATATATCATTTATATATGAAGACTGTTAGTATATATATATATATATATATATATATATATATATATATATATATATATATAAATACGATATTGAATGTTAATTAAGAGCGATAAGATGCCGAGGTAAGTCCTGAGCGAGGAAATGGCAGTGCAACAGCCGGAGGTAGATTTGCGCAGAAACCGCATTCGTGTTTTGAATTACCAGAGGAATAAAATAAATAACGAAGAGACCACTCAAGTCTTGAAGAAGAAAAAAAAAGAAGCAATAAATGAAAAAATAAAAAAAGAGAATTCAAAAACAACATAAAAAAAGACAAAAATAAAAAAAGAAGAAATTGACATTGATTCGCTTGATAGAAATTGATAGTTAAACAAATATCTCATGTCAAACAGGGAAATGTTTTATTTAAACAGTGAATCAAATCTTTGTGGTTTAAAAAAAATGTTTTCTCTTAAAATGCTTTTAGATACGCGGGAAGAATTACATAGAGAAAGTGTAGACGAGAAATCGAACAAAATTGCATAATCATTTTGCTTCCGGCAAAGCGACGTTTGAACACACTTCGAGAAAAAATAAATAAATAAATAAAAATTTCACAGCAGGCAACTCATGCAATTTAAAAAAAATTATCATCATCTTTTAAAAGCCATCATCATTTATTCATAATAATACAGACAATAAATGGTTAAAAAAAAATCAGTTTTTAAATTATATTTACAATACACGTCATGATGTTCTAAATTCTGTCTATTAAATTATAAATTAAATTATTTCTCTGAATGTTTGAGATGAGGCTTGATGATTAGTATTATCTGTATTATTCGGACTATTGTCCCCATCTTCATTGTTATTTGTACAACGTTTCGGCCGATATGCCTTCCGGCCTTCTTCGAGTATTTCTTGTCGGACTCGGGAACCTTCTCGGACTCGGGAACCTTCTTTTCGAACTCGGGAACTTTCTTGTCGTATTCGGGAGCCATCACGGAAATTCGAACTTAACCCTTTATTCAGTCCACGAGGGTATCCTGTTCTCATTCCGCTAACCATAGCTGGGGTAGGAGTTGTGTTAATTATTATTCTATGTTACTGGCTCTACTCAGGATTGAACCCGGAATCCAGAGATAACTGTCACTTAGAACTGTCTTATAACTACCTTACTAGGCCATGTGTCTTATAACTACCTTATCCACTAGGCCATGTGTCCATATCGGCCGAAACGTTGTACAAATAACAATAAAGATGGGGACAATAGTCCGAATAACGCAGATAATACTAAATTAAATTATTCTTAATTCCTGACACTGTTGTATTATTTGGATTTTTCGGACTGTTGTCCTCATCTTTATTGTTATATACACAGCACTTCAGGTGTTTCTTGTCGAACTCAGGAGCATTGGTGTCGTAATCAGGAGTCTTCACGGTGACTTCGGGCCGAACCCTTTATTCAATCCACCGAGGTAGACAATAAGTTCGCATCTGGCAGAACATTCAACTTTTAAATATTATCTTTTTAAAAGCCATCTTTATTTATAAATTATAATGCACAGATAAGAAAAGTTTTTTAAAAATCAATTTTTAGATTATATTTACAAAACGTCATAATGTTATAAATTCTGTCTATTAAACTTTACTTAATTCCTGGCCTCTTTTGTATCATTTGGAATTTTGGGACTGTTGTCCTCGTCTTTATTGTTACTAGTAAAAAATAAAAAAAACGTACTCCAGGTGATGTAAAAATAGATTTTCGAAACATATTGCCTGAGGGGTGGAGTACAAAAATTCAATGCCAGCGAGTTTGTACCCTAAGTAAGTAAAATCATCAAATTCATTAAAGGATTAAAAAATAAAACAATTTGAAATGTAAACTTTAAATATGTATTAGAATAAAACAAACTATATATAGATATATAATACCAGTCATGTATTTATTAAAACTTGTTTAAAAAAAAAACAATGAGGACTGTCTAAGGTTGCATGTTCAAATTTAGAATATTTATTCTGTTATGACGATTTTGGGTAATGTGACGTAAGCAGTGACGTAATTTTTGTTACAGACAAAAACCGGAAGCGAATCTCCATAATAGATATACACAGCAATTCAGGTGTTTCTTGTCAGACTCAGGGGTGTTGGTGTCGTAATCAGGCGTCTTCACGGTGACTTCGGGCCAAATATGTATCATACATGGAATCTCTTTAATTGATATTTGGCGGTCTGTCTTTTTTCCCCGAAACACTTATATGTCTTTTTATTTCCTTTTGTTTTTGTGTTTCCTATGGACTGCAATTGCCTTGTTAATGATTTGTTAATGATTTGTTAATGCACCTGATCCTCTGACCTTTCATCTTCTATTTCCCTGCGCAATTAGACGAAACCCGTTTTCACGGTAGTGTCAATCGACGCAATTGTCTCAACGCCACGATCCAACCGTCATCACTGTGTCGAATATCAGCGAATGGAAGAGAGAGATAGAGAGAGAGGGAGAGGGAGAGGGAGAGGGGGGAGAAAGTTAGAGAGAGAGAGAGAGAGAGAGAGAGAGAGATACATAGCGATAAATAGAGAGAGATAGACATAGGGATAAATAGAGAGATAGATAGATAGATAGATAGACATATGAATAAATAGAGAGAGAGATAGATACACATAGATAGATAAGAGAGAGAGAGAGAGAGAGAGAGAGAGAGAGAAAGAGAGAGAGAAAGTGATACATAAATACTGAAGTGTGTGTGTGTGTGTGTGTGTGTGTGTGTATGAGAGAGAGAGAGAGAGAGAGAGAGAGAGAGAGAGAGAGAGAGATAAAAAAATAGTTACATAGATACGTCGATACTGAAGAGAGATAGATAGATAAAGGAGAGAGAAATAGAGAGAGAGAAATAAGAGAGAGAAAGAGAGAGAGAGAAGAGAGAAAGTGATACATAAAATACCAAAGTGTGTGTGTGTGTGTGTGTGTGAGAGAGAGAGAGAGAGAGAGAGAAAGAGAGAGATAAAGCAATACATAAATACGGAACTCTGTGTGTGTGTGTGTAAGAGAGAGAGAGAGAGAGAGAGAGAGAGAGAGAGAGAGAGAGAGAGAGAGAAGAGAGAGAATAGTTACATAGATACGTCGATACTGAAGAGAGATAGATAGATAAAAGAGAGAGAGAGAGAGAGAGAGAGAGAGAGAGAGAGAGAGAGAGAGAAAGAAAGAGAGAGAAAGTGATACATAAATACTGAAGTATGTGTGTGTGTGTTGTGTGTGTGTGTGATGGGTGTGTGTTGAGAGAGAGAGAAAGAGAGAAAATGATACATAAATACTGAACAGTGTGTGTAAGTAAGAGAGTGAGGGGAGGGAGAGAGGGAGAGAGAGAGAGAGAGGGGGAGAGAGAGAGATGAAATTCAACAATGTAAATCTGGAGTTGGTTATCCGCAAAATTCTTATTTCTTATGAGTGTGGCACCTCAGCTAAAAAAATGGACCATTATGTTAAAGAATAAAAAGGACATGCTACTCAGAAAAATATAATAATAAATAAATAAATAAATTGACATTGATTCACTTGATAGAAATTGATAGTTAAACATCCTGTCATGTTAAACAAGGAAATGTTTTATTTAAACAATGAATCAAACCGTTTCTCTTAAAATGCTTTTAGATCCACGGGGAGAATTGCATACAGAGAGTGAAGATGAGGAATCGAATCAAATTCCATAATCATTTTGCTTCGAAAAAAAAAAAGGAAGAAGAATTTCTTATATGCACATGCATATTTTAAGCATTATAATCTTTTAAAAGCCATCTTAATTTGTTCATAATAATGCACAAATATATGAATTTCTTATATATATGCACAGATAATATAAGTTCTTTTTAGGAATTCTTAGTTTAAATCATACGACGGTAAGTAAAAAAGTAATGCCACTTTGTTTAGAATAGGTATAATTAAGAAGGCCGGAGGGCATATCGGCCGAAACGTTATACAAATAACAATGAAGATGGGGACAATAGTCCGAATAACGCAGATAATACTAATCTTCAAGCCTCATCTCAAACATTCAGAGAAAAAAGGTATAATTACTAACACAGGAACATGTATCATACATCAAAATGAAGCTGGTCCTCTGTGGATCATATCCCTACTTCTCCACATAGGTGTGTCAAAAATAATGCCATTTTGTTTAGGACAGGTATAATTACCAACGCAGAAATATGTATCATACATCAAAATGAAACTGGTCCTCTGTTTGCCTCAGACTATATTCTCTTCGGCCGCATAAAAGAGGGTTTGAGAGGCAAACATTATTGTAGTGACGAGGAAGTGATATCTGTAGTGAAGAAGTGGCTCAAAGAACAGTCAACAGAATTTTACAGGACAGGGATACATGCTCTCATTCGAAGGTTGAACATTGCTGTTGAGAGAAACGGTGACTATGTGGAGAAGTAGTGATGTGATCCAAAGAGGACCAGCTTCATTTGGATGCATGATACATGTTCCTGTGTTGGCAATTATACCTGTCCTAAAAAATGGCATTACGTTTTGACTCACGTATGTGGCGAACTAGGGATGTGATCCACAGAGGACAAGCTTCATTTGGATGTATGATACATGTTCCTGTGTTGGTAATTATACCTATCCGAAACAAAATGGCATTACTTTTTGACTCGTCCTCGTAGATTAAAACCAAGGTACACTGAAACCTATGGGAGTCATGTGCAAACAATGCAATGTTCCTAATGTTTTTGACATTAACAATGATGACTAATGTTTTTTGCCAATTTTCAAGGGTCGGATAACCGTTTTGCGTTGTTTAAATACCACAGTTCGTCTGAAGTCCCATTTTCTTTCTTTCTTTCTTTCTTGGACGAATGGTAATAATTCCATGGAATTTTAGACGCCATTTGAATCTCTTTAATTGATATTATGCGGTCCGTCTTTCTTTTTTTTCCTAAACATTTATATGTTTTTTTATTTCCTTTTGTTTTTGTGTTTCCTATGGACTACAATTGCCTTGTTAATGTTTGTTAATGATTTGTATTCAATGGCACCTGATTCTGCTCTGAAGACCNAAGAGAAGAGGGATGAACAAGTAAACATGTTATTTGGGGGTGGAGTCGCATTTTTTTTGTCGTAATTCTTGTTTATTTTTAAAAACAAGACCATTAAACAAACATGAATAAAGAAAATCTTAGTATTTAAAGTAATTAGATAAATACTGAACAAATTGAGATAGATAGATATCAAGATGGATAGCTGAGTAGAGACTGGAGCTGGGTTGTTACTTTCATAGTCACCGGGGGATAGCAACTTTGTTTGAAAGGCGGAGACCGGAACGCACTTCACTCATAAAATTGACCCAATGTACTCAAAATCGAATGCTATGAATGATTTTATTATAGCAACGCAACTACAAATATCCTTGAAATAAGTGTAATCTTTTTAGATGCATTCTTATTTAATTACGTGACTTAATTTATCAAAAAGTAAACTGAGTTCGTTATTTTCGAGACTTTCTCTTCTAAAAGAGAGAAACAAAGAAAGGTTCTATTATTATATCATACAAAAGAAATCGATCAATTCGATGAATTGGCAGAGATAAGAGTTTTAAATAAGCCTGACAGTGTCTTAAATAGTATCGCAATCTGTGTGAAAAATTTTGTGTCGATTTATTGGTATTTTCCGGTAGATTACGATGCTAGATTAAAAAGTGATAATAAAGGAAAGCCAGTCAAATCGGTGGAGATATGGCCCATCAAAAATCTCCAACTTGTCTTAAAAATACATATTTTGGTGGCAAACTTTTACGTGTCGATTTTAATTATGGCATTTCTTTGTAGATTCAATGATTCGACGCGGATTCATTTTTGTGAAATTTAAGTGTCGATCTTATTGTCTTCTTATCTATCTACTATCTATCTATATATCATCTATACATATATAAATGGCCCAGTTTGGTGCTATATGTATGTCCGTTGAGGAAACCTTTGCAAAGATAAAAACAATTAACGACAAAACTAAATATATATGTTATTTAAATACATGGAGATTGTTGGTTTGTATGTCTGTAACACGAAACCTTATTAACTATTCAAGTCAAATTCCCTTGTTATTTACATCACATTCTCCATGATTTTATTTTTATTAAACCTCAAGTATTAATAAAATGTGTTTATATCATTAAATATGTTGACCATATATACATACTAATAACATGCAATTGTAATTTATATATACATAGACAAATAGCGTTCACAGTGTGAATGGAAGGCTAAATTTGCATTTGATCAAAATGATTATTTTAATAAATATGTGCTTAGATTCATTGATTTCTAATTGTTGGTTTTAAATTAATGAATATGAGCAAAAATCTCGGGAATAAATCTTAAAGAAATCCATTAACAGAAGAAATAACTGTAATTTATTATTTACTTCCTATTTTAACTAAATAGTTAAATTAGGAAAATTTACCTAATGAAAGACGGGAGAGTGCAATGATGACAGTAGTAGTTTCAAAGTTGTTTCTATTTTTTCATCATACCCCCTCTGTTCAATATTTTTATCTGAATTCTTATCTCAGTTTCATTAGCGCTTCAAAATTACATATTTTATTATATTAAACTTAATTACTTGCACCCGGAGGTGCATATTATTTGCTAGTCACACATTAATAATCACCAGGACTTCGTTTTGAGCAAAAATAATAGACAGATTTGAGTTATATTCGGAAAGATATCTTTAAAAATTCAAATTTGTAAAGTAACACAGGGAAAGTCATTTGCCATGTTATTTTGTTTATCTTTTTTATGTTTTCCTTTCGCTTTAACAAATATAAATATTGATTGATTGAATTAATTGCATCATTTATATTCTATTTAAAAAAAATTGTAACTCATTGAATGGAAATTTCTTACTGTGTTGTTATATATTTCCGTGGGGATTTTTATGGGGTAACCAGCAGTATCTCACTCTCGCGATAAGTATAATGGATCTGTGGAGATTAACTTTTTAAAGAGCCCCCTCTACCCAGGCGACGCCGGTTTTGTTTTGTTTTGTTTTGTTTTGTTTAACGGCATATCAACCTCAGTGGGTCATTTAATGCCGATAAAGTTTTGAATAATCAATTCTTAATAGATAATACAATTTTTTTTATAATACATTTTTCTATTTAAACCTATAGATGGGACCCTAACAGGTACTACCACTCCGGTCAGAGTGGACCAGGGAGCAATGGTGATGAGGGCGCTCCCACATTCCCCAAACCTCAAACTGGACTCTCACCATCAGATAGAGAGTTTAACGTCATTCGCAGGACATGTAGGACCTCAGTCACCGCCTTCTAGCACCATATGATAAAAAGGGGTTGGGGCTTGCAATAGAGGTAATAGGTTGGGAAAATCATATAGGTGCTAGGGCTTGACATGGCCAGCCGATTGAATCGGGAGGGCCTCTCCAACCGCCCGTCTAGCCCCAAAAGGCCAAAGTGGAGTATTGCAGTCATAACTCGCTCATCCACCTGGGTTTTCCTTAAGCATCATGGTCGCCAACCACGCCAACAGGTGGCCTCATTGGGGGAGTCTTACCTTCTGCAGAGGTACAGTCGGTGCATTCTAACGCCGCAGCGCGACAGGGCGGGAGACGCCGGTAGCCACTTCTATACATATATAAAAGGGCAGTTTGTGTGTATATGTATGTCCGGAGGAAACTTCGAATACAACAATTAACGACAAACTAAATATATATACACATTAAATATCACCAGGGCTTGGTTTTCTATACATATATAAAGGGGAGTTGTGTGTATCTGTATGTCCGGAGGAAACTACGAAAATACAACAATTAACGCCAAAGTAAATATATATACAAATTAAATATCATCAAGGCTTGGTTTTTTGTGGCAAAATAATGAAGATTTGATTTATATTTGTGAAGATAATTAAAAACTATCTAAATGATAACATAGCATATTTTTTTTTTTGCATTTAATATTGTAATAGTAGACATTAATTTTTCTATTTAGAGTGGCTGGATCAACACAAGATATATTTTTTTACGTGGGGATTTAATGGGGCATCCTGTGTGCGAGGGTTCAACTCACGATTCCAGTATTAATTTATTAGTAATAAATTATTACTGAATCGTGAGTTGGATCCTGCGCAAGATACCCTGGACCTGCGAGATTAACTTAAAAATCCCTTCTAGTCTGGTATTTTCGATGCGCAGATTACAGATGATATCAAAGAAAGCGGTCAATTCTGTGAATTAACCAACCAAACAAGCTTAATTACAGAAAAGCGACAGTTTTAAAGGAATTCCGCTAACGATATCCAATTCTTGCCCAATAAATAACACGCGTCTTAGCGTGACTTCATTTAACAAAAGTAACCTGTGTTCTCAATTTCGAGGCATTCACTTTCCTAAAGAGAGAAACAGGAAAGGGTTTATTATTAATTCATTTAAGAAAAAACTTTCAGTTTAATGACGTCGTGTTTGCAACATCACCGGTAAAGGGACAAATGCACAATACCCAGGTTGAACAATATTCACACCGATCAATTCAATTTGAAGATTCTATTAAAATTCAGTCTCTAAAGCACTGCAATATTGTTGTGGGGTTGACAGATTCTCCACGAAATGTGCCGTTAAAGAATTTCCAAAAAGGAAATACTTGAATTATCTATTTGTTTAAAAATATCGCCCGCCCTGTCGGCTGGGCCGTTAGAATGCACCGACTGCACCTCTGCAGAGGGGTAAGACTCCCCCAAAGGGGCCACTTGTTTGCCGTGGGTGGCGACCCGTGATGCTTAAGGATAGAGCCCAGGTGGATGAGCAGTTCATGACATGCAATACTCCACTTTGGCCCTATCTTGGGCTAGACGGGCGGTCGGAGAGGCCCCCTCCGATCAATCGGCTTGTCACATCAAGCCCTAGCACCTATATGATTTTCCCAATCCTGTTGCCCTTATGGCAAGCCCCAACCCCTTTTTATCATATGGGTGCTAGAAGGCGGTGACTGAGGGTCTACATGTCCTGAGAATGACGTTAAACTCTATCTGATGGTGAGGTTCCAGTTTTGGAGGTTTGGGGAATGTGGAGCACTCCATCACCATTGCTCCCTGGTCCACTCTGACCCGGAGTGGTAGTACCTGTTAGGGTCCCATCTATAGGTTAAATAGAAAAATGTATTTATAAAAAAATTGTACTATCCATTAAGAATTGATTTATTTCAAAACTTTATCGGCATTAAATGACCCACTGAGGTTGATATGCCGTTAAACAAAACAAACCCCCAAAAAATATCGCAAGAGTTATTGCATAGTTCTTTCTTTTTATTATTCTATATATTTACCAACCCTCCATACAAGCAGGATGTGGCACAAGTTCAATTTCTAAAGCGGAGTTTAATGGGTTTTAATTCAGAGTGTTCCTTCTCCTAGACTGGTTACCTAGCCAAGGTTGTAATTTTATTTTGTAGTTGAGAGATTCCTCGCAAAGTGGGTCATCAGGAGCCGTTGGGGAAATTCCAAAAAAGAAATACATGAATCATCTATTTGTATTTAAAAAAATATCGCAATGGATAGAGGGGTACCTTTTAGCGTAACGGTTATCGTCTCAGGAAATGGACTCGGCATCCCAAGTTCAAATACTGAACGTGGTCATTTGTTTTTCACTTCGCTCTAATACCCTTGACTAATAGACGTGAACCTAACACCTATATATATATATATATATATATATATTATATATATATATATATTATATATATATCCGGTCCTCGCCAACTCAGCGTACGAGTAGCACAGGGATCTGTGCGGTAAAGTAAGGAGCTGATGGTAGGTGTGGCACTCCACCTCAGACGCAAAACAATCTCCTTGTCTAGCGCTAGTGAAAAAGGAATAGACTCCCTCGTTTTATGGATGATACCGACATTAGGCCGCCCGACAACTTTACTTTATGTGGTTTTTCACACCACCTAAGCTATTGGTTCACTGGAGTCTGAGTAACAAGAATCTCATCAGATCTCCAGGACTCTTCTGAGTATTCTTGCTGATCTTAACAGCGCTATTGTTTGGATGGTCTCGATTCCTTTTCGGATTTCCAATGTTTCCAGATTCTTTTCCAAACCCTTGGAAACCGTTCCAGGGGCCTCAATTACAATTGACACAACGTTTAATTTCATGTTCTATAGTATTTTTAGCTCTCAGGCCAGGTCCATGTATTTGTTTATCTTTTCGTTTTCTTTCATCTTCACTCTGTGATCTGTCGGGACGGAAAAATCCACACTATGACGCGTTTTCTTCTTGTTGTTAATTAATACTTGATCTGATCTTCTAGACGGGATTTAGTGATCCGTCTGTATCTCAAAGTTATTATTATTATTATTATTATTATTATTATTATTATTATTATTATTATCATTTGCTCCTTTTGAGTTTTCACATCAGCATTAGCTGATGGTCTTTCACTGGAGTCTGAGTGACAGCAAGTCTCCTCAGGTCTCCAGGACTCTTCTGAGTATTCTGGCAGATTGCAGCAGTGCAGTGTTCTGAATGGTTTCAATCCTTCCTCTGATTTCCAAACTTTCCAAACCCTTTTCTTTTGGGACTGTTCCAAGTGCACCAACTACAATTGGTATCACTTTCACTTTCATATTCCATAACTTTTTCAGTTCTCTGGCAAGGTCTAGATTATTATTATTATTATTATTATTATTATTATTATTATTATTATTATTATTATTATTATTATTATTATTCTATTCCTCTTAATTATTCTACTTATTCCTATCCTTTTCCACCTTATTATATATTTCCCCCTCTTCATGGGCGTCCCATCGTGGGTTAATTGTTAGCAAGTTCGATCCTTGCTGTATGCCTCATACTGGTGACCTTGTGTCACATCCTAGACATGTAAGTTGCTCAGATGTACAAACGAAAAAAATACAACCAAACAATAAATCTAAAACAGATATTCTATCAAATAAACCCAGAAAAACTACTTGGATACATAAAAGAAGAACACATCTACAACAAAATCTAAAAATCTTCCAAAAAAATGAAAAACACAAAAATATATGTTAACAAAAAACATCTAAAAGTTTCATTCATAAAAAAATAAAAAAAATATGTCAAAAAATAAAAAAAACCTTTAGAAAATTAAACATTATCACCAATTCATTTAAAAAACGTAGTCGGAATTAAATGACCCATTGAGGTTGATATGCCGTAAAACAAGAACAAATCAAATCAACAAACGTTTTGTTTTGGATGATGTTTTGAATAAAAAAAAATTAGCTGTTTGTTTTTTTTTTCGAAATTGATATTTTTGATCATAATTCGTATAATTCTATGTGGATTTTAGCGCTCAAGAATTTTCTTTGAACCTATCTTCAGAAAAAATGAGCTTTTTCCAAGAATGTCTTTTCTCTATTAACAGAGAAAGAAACAAAAGAGTTTATATTAAAAATAATACCCCATAAAAAGCATTCTCCATTAAAATTCTGTTATGATAAGAAAAATGCCAGCTCTTTTTTTTAATTATAAAACCTTGACAAGATATTGGTGATTAGAGTCATGAATTTACAAAGGATTTTGTTTTTAACGAAAATTGATTTGTATGACGTCATCAGTGTAAGGGTTGACTTAACGGCTAAGGCGTTAAAATTGCATCTAATGGCGAAGTTGCGGGTTTTGGAGCTCTGGGGAGTGTGGAGTGTTCCTTTATTACCATTACTCTCCGGTTCACTGTGGGCCCGGGGTGATAGTACGTGTTAGGGTCCCATCAATTGGATCAATAGAAAAAAACTTGAGTTTTAAAAAATTAGATAGCCATCAAGAATGAATAAAAGAAAAGATCTTTGGCATAAAATAACCCAACAAGGGTTGACATGTTGTAAAATACAACCAATTAACCAACCAGCTGTTAAGAGCACTGACAAACTTCACAGAAGGAAAATGCATAAGTCGAGTCCTTCTCTCTCTCTCTCTCTCTCTCTCTCTCTCTCTCTCTATATATATATATATATTATATATATATATATATATATATAGTGTGGTGTGTGTGTGTGTGTGTGTGGTGTGTGTGTGTGTTGTGTGTGTGTGCTCGGTTTTGATTTGAGCGCCGTTTAGATATTTGCTCGGTTTTGATTTGAGCGCCGTTTAGATATGTGCTCGGTTTTGATTTGAGCACCGTTTAGATATGTGCTCGTTTTGATTTGAGCCCGTTTAGATATGTGCTCGGTTTGATTTGAGCACCGTTTGATATGTGCTCGGTTTTGATTTGAGCACCGTTTAGATATGTGCTCGTTTTGATTTGAGCACGTTTAGATATGTGCTCGTTTTGATTTGAGCACCGTTTAGATATATGCTTAGTTTTGATTTGAGTGCCATTTAGATATGTTCCCGGTTTTGATTTGAGCGCCGTTTAGATATATGCTCAGTTTTGATTTGAGTACCATTTAGATATGTTCCCGGTTTTGATTTGAGCGCCGTTAGATATATGCTCAGTTTTGATTTGAGTACCATTTAGATATTTCCCGGTTTTGATTTGAGCGCCGTTTAGATATATGCTCAGTTTTGATTTGAGCGCCGTTTAGATATGTGCTTGGCTTTATTTGAGTGCAGTTTTCATTTAAGCGCGTTTTGATTTGAAGAATTCTGATTTAAACGATTTTGATTTGAATGTTTAATTTGTATAATTGAGAAAAAAATGCGTTGGCTGAGATGTTTTTGATCTATGTTTGAGAAAAGGAAATTCTGAAAACTACAATGAAATATTATTT
This sequence comes from Doryteuthis pealeii, assembly GCA_023376005.1. NCBI lineage: Eukaryota > Metazoa > Mollusca > Cephalopoda > Myopsida > Loliginidae > Doryteuthis > Doryteuthis pealeii. Next base: position 687,443 of record CM042173.1, on the reverse strand, counting down.
CCACAGGAAATAATTCTTTATCAAATTGAAAGCATTTTTTTTTCATTAGTGAACATAACTTTTAAAAAATTTTCTTATAATTTACAAATTTTGTTTTAATTAGGTGTATCAAATATGAAGAGGATGATGCTTGAAATGTCTTTTATTGATTTCCTTTTAATTGTACTCCCTTTTCATTTAGAATGAATGACATTGAAATAAATTATAACAGTACGATTCTAAAGAGAATAGACACCATTTTGAAGCAAAAGGTATTCAAAGTATTGAGATGATTTAAATTAAGTTAACTCCTCCTTTGAATGAGACAGGAAGTTATTTAAAAAAATAATTTTTCAATTCTTTAAGAATGACTAAATCTTACGAGTCATTTTAAAACAGATTAAATTTGATCTATTTGTTCAATGTTGAGCTGGATTTTCTATTGTAAAGAATGTAGGTTTGGATGAACGATGGAAATATGGTCTGTTGAAATAAGCAAAATATGTTCAGTCGATGTATTAATTTAAGTGCAATTTTGATATGTACTAAATTTTAATTTGAGTGCAGTTTTGGTATGTACTAGGTTTTCGTTTGAGCGCAGTTTTAATTTGAGCGCAGTTTTGATTTCAGCTATATTTAGATATGAGGTCAGATTTGATTTGAGTGCGATTTTATTTTGAGCGATTTTGATTTGAACAATTTCAATTTGAACGATTTGGATTTGAACGATTTGGATTTGAACGATCTTGATTTGAACGATCTTGATTTGAACGATCTTGATTTGAATGTTTAATTTGTATAATTGAAAAAAAAATGCGTTGGCTGAGATGTTTTTGATCTATGTTTGAGAAAAAGAATTTCTAAAAACTACAATGAAATATTATTTTTAATTACGTGTATCGAATATGAATAATACAATGCTTGAGATTTCGTTTTTTATTTCCTGTTCATTTTACTTTCTTTTCAATTAGAAAGAATAACATTGAAATAAATTATGATAAAACTTTAAACGCTTCTAAAGAAAATCGACTCCATTTTAAAACAAAAGCTATTCAAGATATTGAGATGATTTAAATCAGCTTAACTCTTCCTTTGAATAAGGCAAAGATGTGTTTGATTTGTGTTTGATAAAAGGAAATTCTCAAAACTACAATGAAATATGATTTCTACAGGAAATATTTCTTTATTAAATGGAAAGCATCTTTTTCTTCAGTTAGCATTTCTTTTTTAATTTTTTCTACGCATTACAAATGTTGTTTTAATTAGGTGTATCAAATATGAAGACGATAATGTTGGAAATTTCTTTTTTCATTTCATTTTCATTTTACTCCATTTTCATTTAGAATGAATGACATTGAAATAAATTATAACTAAACTTTAAACAGTACGCTTCTAAAGAGAAGGGACACCATTTTGAAGCAAAAAGTATTCAAAGTATTGAGATGATTTGAATTAAGTTAACTCCTCCTTTGAATGAGACAGGAAGTTATCTAAAAAAAAATAATTTCTCAATTCTTTAAGAATGACTAAATCTTACGAGTCATTTTAAAACAGATTACATCTGATCTATTTGTTCAATGTTCAGCTGGATTTTCCATTGTAAAGAATGTAGGTTTGGATGAATGAAGGAAATATGGTCTGTTGAAATAAGAAAAATATGTTTAGTCGTTGTATTAATTTAAGTGCAATTTTGATATGTACTAATTTTGATTTGAGCGCAGTTTTGGTATGTACTAGGTTTTGCTTTGAGCGCAGTTTTGCTTTGAGCGCAGTTTTGATATCAGCTATATTTAGATATGAGGTCAGATTTGATTTGAGTACGATTTTATTTTGAGGGATTTTGATTTGAACGATTTCAATTTGAACGATTTGGATTTGAACGATTTGGATTTGAATGTTTAATTTGTATAATTGAAAAAATGCGTTGGCTGAGATATTTTTTGATCTATGTTTGAGAAAAAGAATTTCTAAAAACTACAATGAAATATTATTTTTACAGGAAATAATCTTTTATCAAATTGAAAGCATTTTTTTTTTTTTTATTAACGAACATTACTTTTTTCAATTTTTCGTACACATTACAAATGTTGTTTTAATTACGTGTATCAAATATGAATAATACAATGGTTGAAATTTATTCTTTTTATTTCCTTTTCATTTTACTTTCTTTTCAATTCGAAAGAATAACATTGAAATAAATTATGATAAAACTTTAAACGCTTCTAAAGAAAATAGACTCCATTTTAAAACAAAAGCTATTCAAGATATTGAGATGATTTAAATAAGGTTAACTCCTCCTTTGAATAAGGCAAAGATGTGTTTGATTTGTGTTTGATAAAAGGAAATTCTCAAAACTAAAATGAAATATGATTTCTACAGGAAATATTTTTTTTATCAAATTGAAAGCATTTTTTTTTCTTTAGTTATCATTTCTTTTTTAATTTTTTCTACGCATTACAAATGTTGTTTTAATTAGGTGTATCAAACATGAAGACGATGATGTTTGAAATTTTTTTATTTTCATTTCCTTTTCATTTTACTCCCTTTTCATTTAGAATGAATGACATTGAAATAAATTATAACTAAACTTTAAACAGTACGCTTCTAAAGAGAATGGACGCCATTTTGAAACAAAAGGTATTCAAAGTATTGAGATGATTCGAATTAAGTTAACTCCTCTTTTGAATGAGACAGGAAGTTATCTAAAAAAAAATAATTTCTCAATTCTTTAAGAATGACTAAATCTTACGAGTCATTTTAAAACAGATTACATCTGATCTATTTGTTCAATGTTCAGCTGGATTTTCCATTGTAAAGAATGTAGGTTTGGATGAACGATGGAAATAGGGTCTGTTAAAATAAGCAAAATATGTTTAGTCGTTGTATTAATTTAAGTGCAATTTTGATATGTGCTAAATTTTGATTTGAGCGCAGTTTTGGTATGTACTAGGTTTTCGTTTGAGCACAGTTTTGATTTGAGCGCAGTTTTGATTTGAGCTCAATTTAGATATGCGCTCAGATTTGATTTGGGTGCGATTTTGATTTGAGCCATTTTGATTTGAACAATTTCAATTTGAACGATTTTGATTTTAACGATCTTGACTTGAATGTTTAATTTGTATAATTGAAAAAGAATGCGTTGTCAGATATATCTTTGATCTATGTTTGAGAAAAAGAATTTCTAAAAACTACAATGAAATATTATTTTTCAGGAAATAATCTTTTATCAAATTGAAAGCATTTTTTTTTTTTTATTAACGAACATTACTTTTTCAATTTTTCGTACAGATTACAAATGTTGTTTAATTACGTGTATCAAATATGAATAATACAATGGTTGAAATTAATTCTTTTTATTTCCTTTTCATTTTACTTTTCTTTCAATTCGAAAGAATAACATTGAAATAAATTATGATAAAATTTTAAACGCTTCTAAAGAAAATAGACTCCATTTTAAAACAAAAGCTATTCAAGATATTGAGATGATTTAAATTAGGTAACTCCTCCTTTGAATAAGGCAAAGATGTGTTTGATTTGTGTTTGATAAAAGGAAATTCTCAAAACTACAATGAAATATGATTTCTACAGGAAATAATTTTTTATCAAATTGAAAGCATTTTTTTCTTTAGTGATCATTTCTTTTTTAATTTTTTCTACGCATTACAAATGTTGTTTTAATTAGGTGTATCAAATATGAAGACGATGATGTTTGAAATTTATTTTTTTCATTTCCTTTTAATTGTACTTCCTTTTCATTTAGAATGAATGACATTGAAATAAATTATAACTAAACTTTAAACAGTACGCTTCTAAAGAGAATGGACACCATTTTGAAACAAAAGGTATTCAAAGTATTAAGATGATTTGAATTAAGTTAACTCCTCCTTTGAATAAGACAGAGTTATTTAAAAAAATAATTTCTCAATTCTTTAAGAATGACTAAATCTTACGAGTCATTTTAAAACAGATTAAATGTGATCTATTTGTTCAATGTTGAGCTGGATTTTCCATTGTAAAGAATGTAGGTTTGGATGAATGAAGGAAATATGGTCTGTTGAAATAAGCAAAATATGTTTAGTCGTTGTATTAATCTAAGTGCAATTTTGATATGTACTAAATATTGATTTGAGCGCAGTTTTGGTATGTACTAGGTTTTCGTTTGAGCGCAGTTTTAATTTGATCTCAATTTAGATATGTGCTCGGATTTGATTTGACTGCGATTTTGATTTGAACGATTTCAATTTGAACGATTCTGATTTGAACGATCTTGATTTGAATGTTTAATTTGTATAATTAAAAAAAATGCGTTGGCAGAGATGATTTTGATCTATGTTTAAGAAAAAGAATTTCTAAAAACTACAATGAAATATTATTTTTCCAGGAAATAATTCTTTATCAAACTGAAAGCATTTTTTTTTCATTAGTGAACATTACTTTTTAAAAGATTTTTTGTAAGAATTACAAATGTTGTTTTAATTACGTGTATCAAATATAAATAATACAATGCTTTCAATTAATTATTTTATTTCCTTTTCATTTTACTTTCTTTTTCAATTAGAAAGAATAACATTGAAATAAATTATGATAAATCTTTAAACGCTTCTAAAGAAAATCGACTCCATTTTAAAACAAAAGCTATTCAAGATATTGAGATGATTTAAATTAGGCTAACTCCTCCTTTGAATAAGGCAGAGATGTGTTTGATTTGTGTTTGATAAAAGGAAATTCTCAAAACTACAATGAAATATGATTTCTACAGGAAATAATTATTTATTGAATTGACAGCATTTTTTTCTTTAGTTATCATTTCTTTTTTAACTTTTTCTACGCATTACAAATGTTGTTTTAATTAGGTGTATCAAATATGAAGACGATGATGTTTGAAATTTCTTTTTTCATTTCCTTTTAATTGTACTCCCTTTTCATCTAGAATGAATGACATTGAAATAAATTATAACTAAACTTTAAACAGTACGCTTCTAAAGAGAATCGACGCCATTTTGAAACAAAAAGTATTCAAAGTATTGAGATGATTTGAATTAAGTTAACTCCCCCTTTGAACGAGACACGAAGTTATTTAAAAAAATAATTTCTCAATTCTTTAAGAATGACTAAATCTTATGAGTCATTTTAAAACAGATTAAATGTGATCTATTTGTTCAAAGAGCTGGATTTTCCATTGTAAAGAATGTAGATTTGGATGAATGAAGGAAATATGGTCTGTTGAAATAAGCAAAATATGTTTAGTCGTTGTATTAATTTAAGTGCAATTTTGATATGTACTAAATTTTGATTTGAGCACAGTTTTGGTATGTACTAGGTTTTCGTTTGAGCGTAGTTTTGATTTGAGCGCAGTTTTGATATCAGCTATATTTAGATATGAGGTCAGATTTGATTTGAGTGCGATTTTGATTTGAGCGATTTTGATTTGAACGATTTCAATTTGAACGATATTGATTTGAACGATCTTGATTTGAATGTTTAATTTGTATAATTGAAAAAAAATGCGTTGGCTGAGATATTTTTGATCTATGTTTGAGAAAAAGAATTTCTAAAAACTACAATGAAATATTATTTTTACAGGAAATAATCCTCTATCAAATTGAAACCTTTTTTTTTCATTAGTGAACATTACTTTTTGTAATTTTTCGTACACATTACAAATGTTGTTTTAATTACGTGTATCAAATAAGAATAATACAATGGTTGAAATTTATTCTTTTATTTCCTTTTTATTTTACTTTCTTTTCAATTAGAAAGAATAACATTGAAATAAATTATGATAAAACTTTAAACGCTTCTAAAGAAAATCGACTCCATTTTAAAACAAAAGCTATTCAAGATATTGAGATGATTTAAATTAGGTAACTCCTCCTTTGAATAAGGCAGAGATGTGTTTGATTTGTGTTTGATAAAAGGAAATTCTCACAACTAGAATGAGATATGATTTCTACAGGAAATAATTCTTTATCAAATTGAAAGCATTTTTTTCTTTAGTTATCATTTCTTTTTTAATTTTTTCTACGCATTACAAATGTTGTTTTAATTTGGTGTATCAAATATGAAAACGATGATATTTGAAATTTCTTTTTTCATTTCCTTTTCATTTTATTCCATTTTCATTTAGATTGAATGACATTGAAATAAATTATAACTAAACTTTAAACAGTACGCTTCTAAAGAGAATGGACGCCATTTTGAAACAAAAAGTATTCAAAGTATTGAGATGATTCGAATTAAGTTAACTCCTCCTTTGAATGAGACATGAAGTTATTGAAAAAAATAATTTCTCCATTCTTTAAGAATGACTAAATCTGACGAGTCATTTTAAAACCGATTAAATGTGATCTATTTGTTCCATGTTGAGCTGGATTTTCCATCGTAAAGAATGTAGGTTTGGATGAATGAAGGAAATATGGTCTGTTGAAATAAGCAAAATATGTTTAGTCGTTGTATTAATCTAAGTGCAATTTTGATATGTACTAAATTTTAATTTGAGTGCAATTTTGATATGTACGAGGTTTTCGTTTGAGCGCAGTTTTGATTTGAGTGCAGTTTTGATTTGAGCTCAATTTAGATGTGTGCTCGGATTTGATTTGACTGCGATTTTATTTTGAGGGATTTTGATTTGAACAATTTCAATTTGAACGAATTTGATTTGAACAATCTTGATTTGAATGTTTAATTTCTATAATTGAAAAACAAATGCATTGGCAGAGATGTGTTTGATCTATGTTTGAGAAAAAGAATTTCTAAAAACTACAATGAAATATGATTTTTACAGGAAATAATCCTTTATCAAATTGAAAGCATTTTTTTTTCATTAGTAAACATTATTTTTTAAATTTTTCTTACACATTACAAATGTTGTTTTAATTACGTGTATCAAATATGAATAATACAATACTTGAAATTTATTCTTTTATTTCCTTTTCATTTTACTTTCTTTTCAATTCGAAAGAATAACATTGAAATAAATTATGATAAAACTTTAAACGCTTCTAAAGAAAATAGACTCCATTTTAAAACAAAAGGTATTCAAGATATTGAGATGATTTAAATTAGGTTAACTCCTCTTTTGAATAAGGCAGAGATGTGTTTGATTTGTGTTTGATAAAAGGAAATTCTCAAAACTACAATGAAATATAATTTCTACAGGAAATAATTCTTTATCAAATTGCAAGCATTTTTTTCTTCAGTTATCATTTCTTTTTTAATTTTTTCTACGCATTACAAATGTTGTTTTAATTAGGTGTATCAAATATGAAGACGATGATATTTGAAATTTCCTTTTTCATTTCCTTTTCATTTTACTCCCTTTTCATTTAGAATGAATGACATTGAAATAAATTATAACTAAACTTTAAACAGTACGCTTCTAAAGAGAATGGACGCCATTTTGAAACAAAAAGTATTCAAAGTATTGAGATGATTTAAATTAGGTTAACTCCCCCTTTGAATGAGACAGGAAGTTATTTAATAAGAATATGGTTTCTCAAATCTTCAAGAATGACTAAATCTAGCGAGTTACTTAAAAACAAATTAAATGTGATCTATTTGTTCAATGTTGAGCTGAATTTTCCATTGAAATATAGGTAAGTAGGTTTGGGTAAGCACAGTCGATACAGCATTCGCATAGGAACCATAAGGTTCCTGTTTCGATACCGGCTCTCGACAACTCAGTGTATGAGTAGCACAGGGATCTATGTGGGAAGGTAAGGAGCTGATGGTAGGTGTGGCGCTCCACATCAGATGCAAATCTATCTCCATGGTATAGGGCTAATGAAAAAGAGATAGACACCCCCTTGTCTGGCTGATACCGACTTTAGGCCACGACTTTACTTTTCTTTTTTACTTATGAAGGAAATATGTTAGGTTGAAAGAACAAAAATGTTTGGGCAAACGAGTAAGATAGGTTTAGGTAAAAGAATGCAGATACATTAGCTTGAAAGACCGAAAATAGTTTTGGGGAAAACAAAGGAAAATAAGTTTGGGTTAATGAAGGAAAATGGGTTAGATTGAAAGAGGGAAAATACATTTGGCAGAACGAGAAAATAGGTTTGGATAAAACGAAGGAAATATGTTAGGTTAAAAGAAGGAAAATAGGTTTGGGCGAGCTAGAAAAATAGGTTTGGGTAAAAGAATGAAGATGGGTTTGTTTGAAAGAAGGACAATAGGTTTGGGTGAACGATTCTTAGGCAGGTGCTCTACTGACTGAGCTATTCCGACCTCTTAATATCTAATATAAAGAAAGACAAAAAAATTGGTCATTGTACTATGGAATACTGAAATCTAAAGAATGGTATAATCTCTCAATAATAATCAAATTAATATTAATATATAACTACATAATTGTTAGCTCCCAGACCTAACGAAATCTAGAGTTACTCACCTTGATCAATAGGGGTTTGATGGGTTTTCGCTGACTCTTTTGGATTGGTGTTCGTGCGGTCAGGACGCACGCACAATACGGTTCTGCTAATCAAGTCTCTTTTAGTGTGACACGCTACATAAAAAAAATATATACATTAAATATCACCAGTTCTTGCTTTGTGAGCAAAAATGATAAAGATTTAATTTATATTCAAAGATATTCAAAAATTAAAATATACTGGAAAATAGCATTGAAATTCTACTTAAAATGAAAAGCACTTGTAAACATATACATAGGGATCCCCCCCCCCTCTACCCAGGCGTCGCTGGGTAGTTGCTTCTAGTCCTATATGTTATAAGAAATATTGACAGATTCAGATAAAAGTTTATATTTAACATCATGATGAATTTGTTTATTCAGTTCAAGCAAAAACATCCCCAGGGTGGTGTAAAAATAAAAAAATTTGAAAGATATTCCATGAGTTGAGCGGAATAAAATAAAATAAAATAAAACGTTTGATATTTAAAAATAATTAATTACTTACTTAAAAAGCATAATTTTCACTCTCTGAGATATTTGTTTTGTTTTACAACAGTATGGACCTCCAAAACGTTTCTAAAAATTTCTTATTCAATTATTCAGACTCTTATCTTTAGAGAAAAATTTTAAAATTGTATGAATAAATAATATTTTTTTCGGATTTCATTAAATCAAAAAAGTTGGGGGGGGGTCGACCTAGTAAAAATATATTTCCCGTAATATATTTTAGGAAAAAACTATTTCAAACCTAAATTCATTTAAAGGTGAATAAGTATCGAAATGTTCATGAAAATTTGACAATTAATTGATTTTTCATAGAATTTCAATATTTTTTAGGTAGTAATGATACTGACCATAAATTAAATACTAATTGATAAACTTATAAACTTTTCAAATAGTATCAATATTAATTATATTAGTATCAATACTAATTGATAAACTTATAAACTTTTCAAATAGTATCAATATTAATTATATTAGTATCAATACTAATTGATAAACTTATAAACTTTTCAAATAGTATCAATATTAATTATATTAGTATCAATACTAATTGATAAACTTATAAACTTTTCAAATAGTATCAATATTAATTATATTAGTATCAATACTAATTGATAAACTTATAACTTTCAAATAGTATCAATATTAATTATATTAGTATCAATACTAATTGATAAACTTATAAACTTTTCAAATAGTATCAATATTAATTATATTAGTATCAATACTAATTGATAAACTTATAAACTTTTCAAATAGTATCAATATAATACTAATTGATAAACTTATAAACTTTTCAAATTAGTATCAATATTAATTATATTAGTATCAATACTAATTGATAAAACTTATAAACTTTTCAAATAGTATCAATATTAATTATATTAGTATCAATACTAATTGATAAACTTATAAACTTTTCAATAGTAAATTAATTATATTAGTATCAATACTAATTGATAAACTTATAAACTTTTCAATATAATATTAATTATATTAGTATCAATACTAATTGATATTATAAACTTTTCAATATCAATATAATTATATTAGTATCAATACTAATGATAACTTATAAACTTTTTCAAATAGTATCAATATTAATTATATTAGTATAATACTAATTGATAAACTTATAAACTTTTCAAATAGTATCAATATTAATTATATTAGTATCAATACTAATTGATAAACTTATAAAACTTTTCAAAAGTATCAATATTAATTATATTAGTATCAATACTAATTGATAAACTTATAAACTTTTCAAATAGTATCAATATTAATTATATTAGTATCAATACTAATTGATAAACTTATAAATTTATAAATTTAGAAATGTGATATTATAGGTAGTTATTTATATTTTAAGTGATATTATAGGTAGTTATTTATATTTTTTAGGTAGTAATGATACTGACCATAAATTAAATACTAATTGATAAACTTAATTAATCCTTGAAATTACTGTGACGTAGTTTCGATTACAGACAAATGGAGACCAAATCTGTATTAGTAGATCTACAAACTTACCATTTTTTAAAATAACTAGCAAATATATGCACCCTCCGGGTGCAAGTATTTAAGTTTAATGTAATAAAATATTATATTAAATTAGAAAGGCTAAATAAGAATACCGATAAAAAGATTTGAAACAGAGGGAGTATAATAAAAGATTTGAAACAGAGGGAGTATAATAAAAAATAGAACAACTGAAACTTACTCTTCCATCACTCTCGTCTTTCATTGTTATTTTTTCTAATTTAAGTATTTAGTTAAAAGAGGAAGTAAAGAATAAAATGACAGTTTTTTTTTCTTGTTAAAGGATTTCATTTAAGATTCATTGAATTGATTTTTGATTATATTCATTAAAATAAAACCAAACAGTTAGAAATCAATAAGACTAAGCACATATTTAATAAAATCACATTTTTAATATCAATATGCAAATTAGCCTTCCCGTTCACACTGTAAACCGCTATTTTGTTGTATATATAAATATAATTGCATGTTGTCAGTATGTAGACATGGTTAACAGTATTAATAATGTAAAACAATTTTATTAATAATTGAGGTTTAAATAAAAATACAATCATGGAAAATGTGATGTCAATAACTAAGGGAATAGTGATATGAGTAGTAATATAGTTTCGGTTACAGACAGAAAAGCACACAATCTCCATTATAATAAGATGTGTATTTGCACCTTGAGTAGTACAAAAACACCAGTACATATTATTTAAGGAAAAAAGAGAAAAAACATTTTGTTCTTTTTTTATGATTGTAATTCCTTACGTGAAAACATGTCCGATTGATAGATATGCAAAAAAAAAAAAAAAAAAAATAAAAAAAAAAAAAAAAGGTTTTCTTCGACCTCGGCCTGTCTTGTGGGATTCAAACAGTCAAACTACGTTGTATTAAAACACAACTTTTCTGATACTGCCTGATTCATAATCTCTGCACTGTCGAGACACTTAAGGTATAACACCGGAGGATTACACGCCGCCCTTCTCCTGGAAGACCGTAAAACAAACAAAATAAAACAATCTGCCTTAAACGAATGACTTGGACTGGTCTGCACATTGGAGATCAAGTCTCCAGCCTCTGGTTATCACTGACAGATTCAATGTATCCAAATCTGTGAGGTTTGCTGAACAGCACGATCGGGCCGTCCACATCCCATTTCACTGGCTCTTATTTTATATGTAAAATATAATTAATTGGTATAAGGCATTATTTACACCATCACCGGCCCTAAATCTGCTCTTTGATATGAGTTAACCCGGTCTTCAATCACCGTGCTTTTCACCAATTTCGGTCTTCTGCCGTAAGTCTGTACACCTTGCTCGTTTCCTAAAGCCGGTACACAACTACCGTTAACGTTACTTATATTTTAGTTTATATATATAATACTATACTAGTTAAATCCGAGTCATTGTGCCTCCGCTAGTATATTCTACTCTTAGGATAGATCTTTAATTGGAGATTGGATGGTTGTCTTTGCTCTTGTAACCGCGCCTCCTCGACCTATTAGATTTATCATGGTGTCTACTACAGTAGTTGATCTTCCACTCATAGTGCTATCACTCCTCACGATGGTCATTAGGCCTCAGCGGCATCTAGTTATAGCAATATTACATCACCATACGCCATGGATTTATTTGTTTAATTTTGTAGTTGTACAGCAAAACGCCAACACTCAATTTATTAATAATATCTGCTTTTCTACTCATTAAGAACACTTGTGTTAACCAAACAGCGACGTCTGTAACGGTCCTCCTCTTCTGAGGTGATCCCAGATAAATCTACTACTAAATAACATGCAATTTCAGTATTACCTTATAATTATACAACCCAAAATAAATAGCGGAAATCTTTTATAGTGTTTGAGCCAGTTCATTAAAATATACCGTCCCAGTACAAAGCCTCGCTTCCATAGCCCGTATCTACCGCATCTGCGGAAGGTACTGATTGCATTTTATATTAAAAATTTGATACTTTAATAATATATGCTTAAGTATTATTTGATTCTAATTGTTCGTTTTTATCTTTTGAATATGAGCAAAAAAAAATCTTGATCGGGTGTGATATAAATTCTTTTAAAAAAATCCATTAATCAAGACGAAATAATAATATTATTCTACTCCTATTATAAGACTAAATATAGTTTAAATAGGGAAATATTACCAATGAAAGAAGGGTAGTAATGGAAAATGAATGAAACGAGTTACACTTTCAACGTTGATTCTATTTTCATTTTCAAATCGCATTTTACCCCTCTCCTATTCCAAAGATTTTTTTATCTGAGTTCTCTATTCATTTCACTATTAGCCTTGTCCAATTAAACAATAATATTCATTACATTTATATAACTTAAAATACTTGCACCCGGAAGAGGGTGGCTCTTTTAACGGAGTTGGCTGGAACTTATCAGTTGTCCTTATTCTAACTTTTCTTGCATGCTCTAGTCTTAGATCTTTTTAAGGGTATCCAGCCATTACAAGTGAGGGAGTTTGATTCCCTTTTCATAGCACTTATAGACCTCAAATGTTATAGGAGGACTATATAATCTGTGAGCCATCTGAGACGGAGTGCTACATCTACCATCCAGATCCCTCACTTTACGGCAGTAGATCCCTGTGCTACTCATATGCTGAGTTCAGTGCATCGAAAAACGGAGCCCAGAACTGTGTTGCTATCGAACCAGGGAACCTTGAGGTTTCCAGTCAAAACACTTGCTACTCTGTTGTCTACAAATCCAGTCTTCCCTACAAAATGACCTGAACGCTAGTGGATTTTACTAAATAAACTAACTATTCCAGAACCAACCATGCTTCATGTAGGGTAGAAATTGGTGTGGAATGATTCCTATAGAGATTGGATAAATTAATAGAGGAAGGCGTTTAAGTTAAATAAAAAAAAAACAAAATAAAGATATACTTTGTTTATTAATAGTATACTCCAGTATGTTTGAATAATATACACTTTTGTAGGTATCCTGAATCTATAGCTTATTAGAAAAATGAACGATTAGTAAAGGACCATCTTTAACAATTGCCAATTATTAATAGCGGAAATGATATTATTGCAAGACAATCATAAACATTAAAAATTACAATCACGTATTGGCACTTTGTATTTGTTATTATATATGCTGACTTTACTTCCCCTGGAAATTACCGTATACTACTCAATATAAACCCACCGTGACCAATATTCACTTAGTAAGTCACCTTATTTCCTTTATAATATATATAATATATTAATATATGTTATATATATATTATAATATATGATATCATATATATATACTATTTCGAAAAGTCTTAATCTCTGAACTAAGGAATATTTTTAGTAATGAATTTAGAAATGTTATTAAAAAGTCTTAATCTCTGAACTAAGGAATATTTTAGTATGAATTAGGAAAAATGTTTTTTTAAAAGTCTTAATCTCGAACTAAGGAATATTTTAGTATGAATTTAGAAAACTGTTATAAAAAAATCTTAATCCTCTGAATCTAAGGGAATATTTAGTATGAATTTAGAAAATGTTATAAAAAGTTCCTTTAATCTTCTGAACTAAGGAATTATTTTAGTATGAATTTAGGAAAATTGTTATAGAAAAAGTCTTAATCTCTGAACTAAGGAATATTTTTAGTATAAATTTAAGATTAATATGGAATTAATAATAAAAGTTCTTAATCTTGAAGCTAAGGAATATTTTAGTATTGAATGTAGAAAATGTTTAATAAAAAAGTCTTAATCTCTGAAGTAAGGAATATTTTAGTATGAATTTATAGAAAATGTTTAAAAAGTCTTATCTCTGAACTAAGGAATATTTAGTATGATTTAGAAAATGTTTGTAAAAATTCTTAATCTCTGAACTAAGGAATATTTTTAGTTGATTTGAAAATGTTATAAAAGTCTTAATCTCTGAACTCAAGGAATTTTTATTATAATTTAGAAAAATGTTATAAAAAAGTCTTAACTCTGAACTAAGAAATTTTAAGTATGAATTTAGAAAATGTATATAAAAAGTTTAATCTCTGAACTAACGAATATTTAATATAATTTGAAAATTTTATAAATAAGTCTTAATCTCATGAACTAAGGAATATTTAGTATGAATTTACAAATGTTAATAAATAAAGTTAATCTGAACTAAGAATATATTTATATAAATTAGAAATGTTATAAAAAAGTCTTAATCTCTGAACTAAGGATATATTTAGTATGAATTTAGAAAATTATTTTTAAAAGTTCTTAATCTTGAATAAGGAATTATTTATATGAATTTAAAAATGTTTATAAAAAAGTTAATCTCTGAACTAAGGAATATTTTAGTATGAATTTAGAAAAATGTTATAAAAAAGTCTTAATCTCTGAACTAAGGAATATTTTAGTATGAATTTAGGAATTATAAAAAAGTCTTAATCTCTGAACTAAGAAGAAATTTGTATAATTTTTTTTTAGTATTAATTTAGAAAATGTATATAAAAAGTCTTAATCTCTAACTAAGAATAATTTTAGTATGAATTAGAAAATGTTATAAATAAAGTCTTAATCTCTGAACTAAGGAATATTTAGTATGAATTTAGAAATTTAAAAAAAGTCTTAATCTCTGAACTAAGAAATTTTAGTATGAATTTAGAAAATGTTTATAAAAAAGTCTTAATCTCTGAACTATAGAATTATTTTAGTATGAATTTTAGAAAATGTTATAATAAAGTCTTAATCTCGAACTAAGGAATATGTTTACGTATGAATTTAGAAATGTTATAAAAGTCTTAATCTTCTGAACTAAGGAATATTTTAGTATGGATTAAAAATGTATAAAAAAAGTCTTAATCTCTGAACTAAGGTATTTTAGTATGAATTAGAAAATGTATAAAAAATCTTAATCTCTGAACTAAGGAATATTTTAGTATGAATTTAGAAATGTATAAAACTCTAATCTCTGAACTAAGGAATATTTTAGTATGAATTTAGAGAAATGTTATAAAAAAAGTCTTAATCTCGAACTAAGGAATATTTTATATGAATTTAGAAATTTATAAAAAGCTTTATTCTGAACAAGGATAATTTAGTATGAATTCAGAAAATGTTTTAAAAGTCTTAATCTCTAACTAAGAATATTTTAGATTGATTTAGAAATGTTATTATAAAATATACTTAATCTTCTGAACTAAGGAAATTTTAGTATGAATTTGTGTGTAATTAAATGAAGCAGTAAAAAAAGCTTTTAGGAAGACAAAGTTTATCACCTGCAGTCCTATTTAAGCTATGATACTAGATACATAACGTGAACCATTGAGTCACCATTCAGCTCTGGTAGATAATGGATTAGGGAAAAGGAGTTAGTAAGCGAATAACATTTAAAAAAAATACGAGACGGACGAAATCTACAAATCATTTTGTTAGCTTCTAAGAAAGAAATGTTGACTTCTTTAAGTTACACTGTGCTGGTATGTGAGAATTTAATATAGAAATACATTCAAATTTCCTCTCTCGCCTTCTCTCTCTCTCTCTCTCTCTCTCGCTCTCTCTCTCTCTTCTCTCTTTACTATTTACTCTTCAGAAAACTAACATTAAATACGTGGAAGTTGTTAAGAGATTACATAGAAGGGAGAATGAGATAGACACGGAAAGTAAGATATTGGTGGGGTTTGACATAATTGAAATTACGACTAATTAGAACCAATTAAAACATTTTTTTAAACATAATCACATCTAAAAGTAAGGAATAATTTATAAATTTTTTGTGTCATTAAACTAAACAAAAAAAGCTTAGAGAATAAAAGTTGATTAACGTCGGGGCGGCCTAAAGTCGTATCAGTCAATCAGCGAGGGAGTCTATCCCTTTCACTTAGCGACTAGACCAAGGAGATTGTTTTGGCATCTGAGGTAGAGCGCCACACCTACCATCAGTTCCTTACATTACAGCACAGATCTCTGTGCTACTCAACACTGGTTGGCGAGGACAGAATCAACTAGGAACCATGTGGTTTCTAGCCGAACGCTCTACCGACTGATATATATAATATATAAGAGAGAGAGAGAAGAGAGAGAGGGGGAGAGAGAGGGGAATAAATAGAGAGAGAGAGATACATAGGGAAAAATAGAGAGAGGATACAATAGGGATAAATAGGAGAGAGAGAGAGAGAGAGAGAGAGAGATGGATGATGATAGATAGATAGACATGAAATAGAAATAGATAGATATATAACATAGGGATAAATAGATAGATATACTAGGAATTAAATAGAGAGATATATAGATATAGATAGAAAATAGATAGACATGATAAATAGAGGTAAGATAGACATATGAATTAAATAGCGAGAGAGCGAGAGAGAGAGAGAGAGAGAGAGAGAGGGGAGAGAGAGAGAGAGAAGAGAGTGATAGACATAGGAATAATAGAGGAGAGAGAGACATTGAATAAATAGAAGAGAGAGAGAGAAGAGAGAGAGAGAGACATAGGAATAAGAAGAGAGAGAGAAAGAGAGAGAGAGAGAGAGGAATATTTAGATAGACAAATAGACATAGAATAAATATAGAGAGAAAGAGATAGAGAAAGAGGCAAAGAGAGAGAGAAAGAGAAAAAAAAAATGGCCGACGTTCCCGCCGAAACCAGCCGCGTCCAGCCAACACAACCTAGTGATGATGAAGTTTGGTTGAGTCCCTTGATAATGTCGTAAAACGTACTTGATACTGGGGATACTGACATAGACTTGAACAGGGATTAAATTTCGGTGAAGAGTAGAAACGCTGTTAAAATCAAGCGTATCATATTTCGAAATCTTTGTTTTGAGATGCGCACAATGGAGGTTCGTGGAAAAAGTCCCTGTGTTTTGTGATGAAATATCTGATTCCACTTAATCCATTCCACCTTTGTAGCCACCGGGGACTGCTATGTCGCCAATTGCTATTCGTCGGAAACTCTACTTTTAATAAACTTTGTAATAATAATAATCTATCAATAATGAAGATTCGGTTTCTATTTCTCTGTAATCGAAACTACGTCACTGTTTACGTCACATTACCCAAAATCTTTCTTTCTTTCTTTTTTCTTTCTTTCTATCTCCGTTCGTCCTTCCTTTCTTTCTTTCTTTCTTTCTATTTAATTACCCTCTCTTCTTCCTATACCTTCTATTTGCTTGCATTATTACTTTCTTTCCTTCTTTCTTTCTTTCTTTCTTTCTTTCTATTTAATAAGCAGTGTGATTTTTTCTGCTTTTTTTTTCTTTGTCTAATAGGTTCTTTTCTCTTTCTTTATTTATTTTTCTTTCTTTCTTTCTTTCTTTCTTTCTTTCTTTCTATTTAATAAACTGTGAGTTTTCTGCCTTTCTTTTCTTCATGTGATAGTTTCTTTTTTACTTTTCTTCTTTCTATAGTATATATCTTTTCTTTTCTTTCTTTCTTTCTATTCAATAAACAGTATTTTTTCTGCTTTTATTTCATTCATCTCATCTTTCGTACACCCCCATTTCCACTCATTTTTAATAGATAACCCTCCTCTGCCTGCAATCTCCTGACCCTGAGTCTGCTCCGTTCTCCTCACAAATTTCCTCAACATCCAATACACAGGACATTATTTACGGACATTTCCATCTTCTTCTTTTTTAAACTCATTTTATCATAATGAAATGTGTTAACACACATTCACCTATCTCCTTCAATTCACTCTTTGTATTCATGAGAAAACAATTTAATATCACTTCGAGCCAATCGAAAATATTCATATCGAGACACTAAAATTGTATCTCTTATACTTCATGACCGCTAAACTTTATTAAAAATTATTTCCATATTGAAAACCGGCATTTATTCCGCTTCTCACTTCAACTTGATTAAAAATCTGACATTACAATTCCACGCTTCTTTAACCTGACGAGAGTTGACATTCCACGAGTTCGAAAGAAAAAAAAAGCCTTAATCTCTGAACTAAGGAATATTTTAGTATGAATTTAGAAAATGTTATAAAAAAGTCTTAATCTCGAAACTAAAGGAATATTTTAGTATGAATTTAGAAAAATGTTAAAAAAAGTCTTAATCTCTGAACTAAGGAATATTTTAGTATGAATTTAGAAAATAAAAGTTTATCTCTGATAAGGAATATTTAGTCTTAATCTCTGAAGTAAGGAATATAATGTATAAATTTAAGAAAATGTCTTAATTCTGAACTAAGAATATTTTAGTATGAAATTTAGAAAATGTTATAAAAAAGTCTTAATCTCTGAACTAAGGAATATTTTAGTATGAATTTGAAAATGTATAAAAAAGTCTTAATCTCTGAGTAAGGAATATATAAGTATAAATTTAGAAAATATCTTAATCTCTGAACTAAGGAATATTTTAAGTATGAATTTAGAAATGTTATAAAAAAGTCTTAATCTCTAAACTAAGGAATATTTTAGTATAAATTTAGAAAAATGTCTTAATCTCTGAACTAAGGAATATTTATTTATACATTTAGAAAATGTTATGAAAAAGTCTTAATCTCTGAACTAAGGAATATTTTAGTATGAATTTAGAAAATGTTATATAAAAGTTTAATCTCTGAACTAAGGAATACTTTAGTAGAATTTAGAAAATGTTTGAAAAGTCTTAATCTCTGACTAAGGAATATTTTAGTAATGAATTTAGAAAATGTTATAAAAAGTCTTAATCTCTGACCTAAGGAATATTTTAGTATGAATTTAGAAATGTTATAAAAAAGTCTTAATCTCTGAACTAAGGAATATTTTAGTATGAAATTTAGAAAATGTTATAAAAAGTCTTAATCTCTGACTAAGGAATATTTTAGTATGAATTTAGAAAAATGTTTAAAAAGTCTTAATCTCTGAAGTAAGGATATTTTAGTATGAATTTAGAAAATGTTATAAAAAAGTCTTAATCTCTGAAGTAAGGAATATTTTAGTATGAATTTAGAAAATGTTATAAAAAAGTCTTAATCTCTGAACTAAGGAATATTTTAGTATGAATTTAGAAAATGTTTTTAAAAATTCTTAATCTCTGACTAAGGAATATTTTAGTATGAATTTAGAAAATGTTATGAAAAAGTTCTTAATCTCTGAACTAAGGAATATTTTATATACATTTAGAAAATGTTATAAAAAGTCTTAATCTCTGAACTAAGAAATATTTAGTATGAATTTAGAAAAGTTATAAAAAAGTCTTAATCTCTGAACTAAGGAATATTTTAGTATGATTTAGAAAATGTTATAATAAAGTTCTAATCTCTGAACTAAGGAATATTTTAGTATGAATTTAGAAAATGTTATAAATAAAGTCTTAATCTCTGAACTAAGGAATATTTTAGTATGAATTTAGAAAATGTTATAAAAAAGTCTTAATCTCTGAACTAAGGCATATTTTAGTATGAATTTAGAAAAAATTTTTTTAAAAGTCTTAAATCTCTGAACTAAGGAATATTTTAGTATGAATTTAAAAAATGTTATAAAAAAGTCTTAATTCTCTGAACTAAGAATATTTTAGTATGATTTAGAAATGTTATAAAAAAGTCTTAATCTCTGAACTAAGGAATATTTTCGTATGAATTTAGACAATGTTAAAAAAAGTCTTAATCTCTGAACTAAGGAATATTTTAGTATGAATTTAGAAAATGTTATAAAAAAGTCTTAATCTCTGAACTAAGGAATATTTTAGTAATGAATTTAGAAATTGTTATAAAAAGTCTTAATCTCTGAACTAAGGAATATTTTAGTATGAATTTAGAAAATGTTATAAAAAAGTCTTAATCTCTGAACTAAGAATATTTTAGTATGAATTTAGAAAATGTTATAAAAAAAGTCTTAAATCTCTGAACTAAGGAATATTTTAGTATGAATTTAGAAAATGTTAAAATAAAGTCTTAATCTCTGAACTAAGGAATATTTTAGTATGATTTAGAAAATGTTATAAATAAAGTCTTAATCTCTGAACTAAAGGAATATTTTAGTATGAATTTAGAAAATGTTATAATAAAGTCTTAATCTCTGAACTATGGAATATTTTAGTATGAATTTAGAAAATGTTATAAAAAGTCTTAATCTCTGAACTAAGGAATATTTTAGTATGAATTTAAAAATGTATAAAAACGTCTTAATCTCTGACTAAGGAATATTTTAGTATGAATTTAGGAATGTTATAAAAAAGTCTTATCTCGAACTAAGGAATATTTTACTATGAATTTAGGAAATGTTATAAAAAGCCTTTATCTCTGAACGAAGGAATATTTTAGTATGAATTCAGAAATGTTTTTAAAAAGTCTTAATCTCTAAACTAAGGAATATTTTAGTATGAATTTAGAAAATGTTATAAAAAAAGTCTTAATCTCTGAACTAAGGAATATTTTAGTATGAATTTTGTGTAATTAAATGAAGAGTAAAAAGCTTTTAGGAGACAAAAGTTGAATCACTCAGTATCACTTTTAGTATAATACTAGACATAACGTGACCCATTGAGTCACCCATTCAGCTCTGGGTAGATAATTGAGATTAGGGAAAAGGGAGTTAGTAAAGCGAATAACATTTTAAAAAAGAAATACAGACGGACGAAATCTTAAAATCATTTTGTTAGCTTTCTAAGAAAGGAAATGTTTGACCTTCTTTAAGTTACATGTTGCTGGTTGTGAAATTTAATATAGAAATACATTTCAAATTCTCTCAGCTCTCTCTCTCTCTCTCTCTCTCTCTCTCTCTCTCTCTCTCTCTCTTTACCTATACTCTTCAGAGAAACTAACATTAAATAGCGTGGAAGTTGTTAAGAGATACATAGAAGGGATGAATGAGATAGACACGGAGTAAAGTAAGATATTGGTGGGGTTTTGACATAATTGCAAATTACGACTAATTAGAACCAATTAAAACATTTTTTAAACATAATTCAATCCTAAAAGTAAGGAATAATTTAGTATAAATTTTTGTGTCATTAAACTAAACAATAAAAAAGCCTTTAGGGAATAAAAGTTGATTAACGTCGGGGCGGCCTAAAGTCGGTATCAGTCAATCAGCGAGGGAGTCTATCCCCTTTTCACTAGCGATAGACCAAGGAGATTGTTTTGGCATCTGAGGTAGAGCGCCACACCTACCATCAGTTCCTTACCTTACAGCACAGATCCTTGTGCTACTCATACACTGAGTTGGCGAGGACCAGAATCGAACTAGGAACCATGTGGTTTCTAGCCGAACGCTCTACCGACTGATATATATATATATTATATATATATATATATATATTATATATATATATATAATATATATATATATATATATATATATATATATATATATATATATATATATTAATATATAATATATATATTTTGAGAGAGAGAGAGATAGGCACGTGGCATAATGATTCGTAGGAAATGGACGCGTCGACCCGAGTTAAAATCATGGACGAGGCTGTTTGCAGTTAACATAACGCTAATACCCTTGGGAAAGGTATGAATCTAACTACTCTCCCTCCAGCTATGGCTAAATAATATTGTAGACTGGGCTCTTAAACCTTGGTTAGGCAACCAGTCTAGGAGAAGCAAAAGCTCCGAATTCAAACCTGTTAAACTCTGCTTTAGAAATTGACCGTGGTCGTTTCCTACTTGTGCAGAGGGGGTGGTAAATATATACAAAGTTATCATCATCATAATCATTTTCATTGGTGTTGGGGCTTACTGGAACACATCACCCTGATGATGGCACTTCGAAGTGCCGAAAGTACTCGGGATATGTGAATTTCGGTGGACTAATCCACGAATTCCATCCAAATATAAAAAAGTTGGCCAGAAAGCTTGAAAAGATCACCAATAAAATCGTTAAACAGGAGACCTGCTTTTTGTTTAATTCCACATCCATAAATGAAAGTAAACACACACACACACACACCACACACACCACACACACACACACACACACAAACACACACACATATATAATATATATAATATATATATATATACGTATGGGAAGTAAACAAACAAACAATGTTTGATAAGGCTTTTATAGTCGACATTTGGGAGAATATGTGCTTAATTCAAGTCGTACATAATTTTGAAAATTAATTAATTGATAATGAATGAATTAGGCGGGCATACCTATTCAAATGTAAGGCTAAACAAATCGAGAAAAATCAATCTCTGTATGTACATTTCAGCCTATTAGGCCTCATCAGCAGAGCTATAGACAGGAAGACTGACTTCAAAACAAACGAAAAAAATGCCCGCCTAATTCATTAATTATCAATTAATTAATTTTCAAAATTAGGTAAGACTTCAATTAAGCACATTCTCCCAAATGTATATATATAGTATATATATATACACACACACACACACATATATATATATATATATATATAATATATATATATATATATATATATATATATTATCTTTACATCAACATGAAATTATAGATTCTCTCTAAGGTCACAGGAAGTTGTGGTAAAATAGATTGATGAAAGAATTACTTAGGAAGCTATGAAAAATAAAATTAGAAAAAAAAACACAAATCTTGAACAAACTTCCGTATAAGACAAATCTTTGAAATGTCGGTCACAGATGCAGCAAGATGGGGAAAAATAAAGATCTTTGAAAGTAAGTGAATAAAAGATGGAGTCAAAAAGATGAAGGACAAAAGGAAAGTGCGTGTCGCATAGCTTTTCAGCAAACTCAAACATCCACTTGAAAACCAAACATGCTTTACATTTTCTTAGGTAACCAGAAAAATATAGAAATAAGGCCTGATGGATAGATACATAGATAGAAACAAACTGAGATAGACATATAAGAAAGACATGATAGATAGATAGATAGATAGATAGGATCAGATAGATGGATGGAAAGATATATAGATAGATAGATAGAAGCTGAGACGGACATAGAAATAAGACGTGATATTTAGAAAGATAGATGGATAGTAATAAGCTGAGACGGATATATAATAATGACGTGATAGATAGATGGATAGATAGATAATTACAAGCTGAGACGAACATAGAATTAAGACGTGATATTTAGATAGAGATAGATGGATAGTAATAAGCTGAGACAGATATATATAATGACGTGATAGATAGATGGATAGTTAGATAGATAGATGATGTATAGATAGATAGATAATAGATAGATAGAAGCTGAGACGGACATAGAAATAAGACGTGATATTTAGATAGATAGATAGATGGATAGAAATAAACTGAGACAGATATATAATAATGACGTAATAGATAGATAGATAGATAGATAGATAGATAGATAGATAGATAGTTAGAAGCCGAGGCGGACATAGAAATGACTTGATATTTAGAAAGATAGATGGATAGTCATAAGCTGAGACGGATATATAATAATGACGTGATAGATAGATAGATAGATAGATATATAGATAGATAGATAGATGGATAGATAGATAAATAGATAGATAGAAGCTGAGACGGACACAGAAATAAGACGTGATATTTAGATAGATAGATGGATAGTAAATAAGATGAGATAGATATATAATAATGACGTGATAGATAGATAGATAGATAGATAGATAGATAGATAGATAGATAGAACTGAGACAGATATAGAAATAGAACGTTATAGATAAGATTTTCTGAGAAAAAATCAGGATCAGATGGTAAACTCGCAGAATAAACGTTGTCCTGTTGTCTTCCCACTAGATCTATTGATAGTGATAAAAAGTAAAACCCCTGCAAATATCATGTAGTTATATCCTACTTAACGGACCTAAATTTCACCATCGTATGTCACCCCGCCGAAAGAGAAAAATACTAAAAATCAGGGAATTAACCGAATTTAATTAAATTTTCAGTGTTGATATATCAATGAATAAACAATATAATTCACCAGTTATTTTATTTGAAAACTCTTACATTTTTTCAGGTCAGTTAACTTTGAACCATGTGTCTTTGAGGCGTAACACAGATTCACAAACATACTTGGTTCAAAGTTAATTGACCTGAAAAAATTGAGCAGTTCATGACTTGCAATACTCCACTTTGGTCCTATCTTGGGCTAGACGGGCGGTTGGAGAGGCCCCCTCCGATTAATCGGCTGGGCATGTCAAGCCCTAGCACCTATATGATTTTCCCAACCCTATTGCCCTTATGGCAAGCCCCAACCCCTTTTTATCATATGGGTGCTAGAAGGCGGTGACTGCGGGTCTACATGTCCTGGGAATGACGTTAAACTCTATCCGATGGTGAGGTTCGTTTTTGAGGTTTGGGGAATGTGGAGCACCCTTTCATCACCATTGCTCCCTGGACCACTCTGATCCGGAGTGGTAGTACCTGTTAGGGTTCCATCTATGGGTTAAATAGAAAAATATGAGTTGATAAACAAAATAGTATTATCCATTAAGAATTGATTTATTTCAAAACTTTATCGGCATTAAATGACCCACTGAGGTTGATATGCGTTAAACAAAAACAAACAAAACCAAACTGAAAAAATGTAATAGTTTTCAATAAGATAACTGGTGCATTGTATCTTTTATTCATTAATGTACCAACACTGAAAATTTCATTAAATTCGATTAATAACTTGATTATTAGTATTTTCTTTTCTTTGGGCGGGGTGACTGGTGGAATTTATGTTCCTTAAGTAATACTTAACCGGAACGTTGATCTTCCCACATGGTCTCTTACTTAATACGGAAACCCACATTAAGTACCTGGAGGAGATAGAGCTGTTCTGGATTAAGGAACGGATTCTTTCTATGTTTTGTCATCCTGTACTCCCGTCCTAATTTACGCTAAGTTTTTCTTTGCTGGCATCAGGTGTAATTCTGGCCCAAATTGGATATTTTCCGAGTCTTTTTTTATCGGTAAATTAATGTAGATATCTCAAAATCACCCCACCGTTTAAAATAAATGATTTTCTGATTGAATTCGTACAAATTTCAATCAGCTCAAATTTCAAATATTTAGTGTGTTGTGTTTCTTGCTTTTTATCGGTTAATATATATTAACCGATAAAAAGCAAGAAACATAGATATTTTACAATGTCCCCTCGGCAAATGAATTCAGATATTTTACACATACGCGTTTAAAAAATGTTTTTGTTTTTTTTATTGAATTTGTATACATTTCAATCGAATTTTTACAAAGCTCCAAATCAAAACTTCAAAACAATGTTTATACCATACACTCGATCTCTTTTGATATTTCAATAACCCACCCCATCAATAAAATAGTGATAAGACCTCAGACAATTTTTTCAATTGAATTTATAGAATATATTTTTATATTATATATACAGACTGAAATATTTAAACAAATAAATATACGGTAAATATGCGGTAAAGTTTGGCCCGAATTATGCCTAGCACCATCAAACAAAAACATAGCGTAAACAAGGGCAGGAGCCCGGAACGACAAATGTTAATAGACATAAGGAAGGTTTTTTTAGTAACTTAATGCGTGGAAGGTTGCATAGAGATGTTATGTACTGCACAGCCAGCATTATTCTGTCCTTAAGCACCATTGGTTGCCACTGTTTACAATGCCATATACCTTCGTCGGGTGGTGTAATGGTTAAAGTCATGGGAAATGGACTCGTCGCCCCGAGTTCAAATCCTGGATGTGGTATTTACTATTGTCCCCAGCTTCATTATCTGTCCAATTGGACACATGGTCTAGCAGATAAAGGAGTTAGGTTAAGACAGTTCTAAGTGACAGTTATCTCTAGACGGCAGGTTCATTCTTGGTCAGGGGCAGCAGTAACATAAAATAATAATTAACACAGCTTAACGCGTCTACCCCAGCTATGGTTAGCAGAATGAGAACAGGATACCCTCGTGGACTGAATAAAGGGTTAGGTTCAAAGTTCCGTGATGGGTCCAGATTACGATAAGAAGGTTCCCCGAGTCCAAGAAGGTTCCCGTGTCCAAGAAGGTTCCCGAGTCCGAGAAGAAATACCCGAAGAAGGCCGGATGGCACATCGACCGAAACATTGTACAGATAACAAAAAAGATTTGGACAATAGTCCGAATAATACAAATAATACCAAAAACAATATATATATATATTCATCACGTATATGAATCACATATATCATCACGTATATAAATAAAGAAATGGACTCGTCAACGCGAGTTCAATTCCTGGACGAAGCTGTTGGAATTTCACATGGCGCTAATACCCTTGGGAAAGGTATGAATACAATTCTCCCTCCAGCTATGTGTAAATAGCAGGGAAGACTGGGCTCTTTAACCATGGCTAGGTAACCAGTCTAGGAGAAGGAAAACTCTGAATTCAAACCTGTTAAACTACGCTTAAGAAATTGACCTTGTGTCTCATCCTGCTCGTGCGGAGGGGTTGGTAAATATATATATGAATAAAGAAGGGTCCAAGTTTTTAAATGATGCGTAGTGTGCATTAATACCTCTAACCTATGGAGAAAAATAACCAAATATAGATATGTCAAATTTATCCCGAACACTCTGTATATATATATATATATATATATATATATATATATTATATATAAAATAAGTAATCCAGACACGTGTTTCAAAGTATCACTTCTCATCAGTGTGGTTATACCGTTTAAACAGCTACCCTGGCCGGGTTTGAGACCGAATGAACTTTCATTCGCCAATCCTCTTCACCGTACGGCCAATAGTGGAAATGAATTCACTAGAGGCCTCAAACATTTATAACCAGACTGATGAGAACATTTCTAAGCGGAAATGAATTATACAAATAAAAATTAAAAAAATAAAAATATTGTTTTTTTGAAGCACAAATAACTGTGAGTGGTTTATGTGTTAAAGAATATTTAGACAATTATTTACTAAGGAGGATAACTAAGGTCTTTAATATATTAACTAAAAGTAAATTTGATTATTCTTAAATTATGGCGAGTCGTAGATAAATTGAATTTTTTGTATGTAGGGTATTGGGGGGGGGGTTAAGTATTGGTGTGTAATTTGTTTTTTGAAAAAGGGTGCAGCAGGGTGTTTGGTTGGGGTTTCTTGTTTTAATTGTTTTTACCTGAACTTTTATATGTACATATAATAGGTTGTTGTATATCCAGTGAGAGAAAATTAGATATTCTATAATAAAGAAGGTTCGCAAAATGGTTAGAAAATTGTTTATTTCATTTTTTTATGTAATGTGACATGTATTTCAGATTCGGAAAAATCCTATCTTTCTGAGTTCATATATTATATATATAATATATATATTATATATATATATATATATATATTGAACTCATATGACTTTTGTCTCCGCTTAACAACACGGAGTATAAACAAGCTCTGATTTTCATAAATCGAAATATTGTTCAATATCAGCTAAGTTATAAGATTTTTTTTCACTTTAACAGCATTTTGTGGTGTTTTCATATCTTTTTATATATATATATATATATATATATATATATATATATATATATATATATAATATATATATATATATATATATATATCAATCCGGTCGCAATCAGGAACTATTTGTTCACTCACTCATTTCTAATTTGTTTAAAGCTTGTTGTTTTATTCTATTTTACTAGTACAAAATGAAAAAACACTATCCGGGCGATGTAAAAATAGAATTTTGAAACATATTGCCAGAGGGGTGGGAGTAAAAAATTCAATGTCAGCGAGTTTGTACCCTAAGTAAGTAAAACCATCAAATTCATTAAAGGATTAAAAAATAAAACAATTTGAAATGTAAACTTTAAATATGTATTAAAATAAAACAAACTATATATAGATTTATAATACCAGTCATGTATTTGTTAAAACTTATTTTAAAGAAACAATGAGGACTGTCTAATGTTGCATGTTCAAATTTTGAGTGTATTTATTCTATGGTATGACGATTTAAGGTAATGTGACGTGAGCAGTGGCGTAATTTTTGTTACAGACAAAAACCGGAAGCGAATCTCTTCCTCTCTTTGTTCTTCTTCTTCTATTAAAATCAAACATTTACAAATGAATCAAATTTTGGGATTAAATATCCCATAAGGAGTTGATATTCCATTAGACAAATAATTTTGACAACTAAATGCCAGCACTCAAATCCAATCTATAATAATGATAATGAAATTTATTGTTTACAGTGCTCAGGTGTACCACAACTCATTAAAGTCTCCTGTCTAGTACATAGAATAATGTATTAGTATAAGAAACATGAATAGCATACAGAAATAATATACATGTATGTGGAGGGGAGTATCATGTATAGTGTTGGCGGATTACAGAAAGCATGGAGGCTTTGAAAGATGCAGTGTTTAGGCAGCCTACAATGGATGCAGGCAGTTTATTCCATGCCTCGGCAACTCTGAGCATGAAAAAAAATGTTTCTAATACCGTAATAAGTATGATTGTATAGCTCTATACCTTTAATTGGTAAATTTTCCTGATATTTGAATTATCCATTTTGATTTGTTTTTTTCTTTGGACAGAACCTGAAGAAGCGAGAATCTGATGAAATAATCAGGTCGCAATCAGGAACCATTTGTTCACTAATTTTTTAAAGCTTTTTGTATTATTGTATTTTATTTTATCACCCAATTATTGAAGGCAAAAGTCGTTTGTGAAAGTTTGTCTCTGGAATCCTTTCTGCGTTTAATTTGATGACTCTGTTCACTCTCACCTTAATGTTCACCTTTTTATTACATTCCAGCGAGTCGATAAACTCTTCAATGGCTGAAGTAAATTAGCACCAACTCACGATTTAGGGGCTCATCTTTCATAGGGGCCATATTAATCGCTTTGGTCATGGAAGGTTGTTGATTAAATGGGGGACAAATCTATTGGCACTAGACTACGCCTTCCCTTATGGTCATTTGTACGAGGATAATGCCAAAAGTAAAGTCTGCAAAGCGATGGGAAAGATAGGGAAACTGTTCGTGCGGCTATTGGAAATATGCCTTTGGAATACTTCGCTTTTTCTTATTACCATTTCTACATACCGTCGGACTTATTTACACAAACACACACAGACACACACAACATATATATATATATATATATGTGTGTGTGTGTGTGTTTGTGTGTGTATCCATTATATATATAAGTAAAGAAATAACAAAAGACTTAGAGATTTAGCTTTATAGTCTATTTCAGTGAGCTTAGACAAAGTGTCTAACTCTCCCGACTCATCAGAGGCGAATGATTCGCTGAAATAGACTATAATGCTAAATCTCTAAGTCTTTTGTTATTTCTTTACTTATATATTTGCTCTTTGACTCTAACATTAAGAGCACACATTGAGCTCTCAAACTGCGACAGGTTTTTTAAAAATAAAACTCTTGTGTCGTAGGGAAGATTTCTTCTCTGGACTTTTGGATTATATATTATATATATATATATATATATATATATATATATATAATATATAAGAAATTTTTTAAAAAGTCGGCGGGTGGCCTAATGTCAGTATCAGCTAGACAGCGAGGGAGTCTATGACCTTGCTACTAGCGCTAGAACAAGGGAATTGTTTTGCGTTTGGTGTGGAGCGCCAAACCTAGCATCATCTTTTCACTTTACCGCACAGACATCTGTGCTACTCATGCGCTGAGTTGGTAAGGGCCGGTATCGAACATGGGTCCTTGGGATTCCAAGGCGAACGCTCTACCGACTGAGCTAAACCGACCCTATACAAACTTACACACACACACACACACACACACACACGGGGTGGGGTAATCAAAAGGACTAGGGATGCAGAGAAGCTGCTCATACAGCTATTGATATCACCCGTTGTTACACTAGGTATAATGACAATGAACAGGGTACTACACACTTCCTAAAGTTTCAGAACTGGAGCCTCACCACCAGATGCAGTTTAGTGTCATACCCAGTGTTACATAATCTATGCGGTTGCATAAGTTTGTTTGGTTTGTTTTGTTTTACGGCATATCAACCTCAGTGGGTCATTTAATGCCGATAAAGTTTTGAAATAAATCAATTCTTACTGGATAATACAATTTTTTTATAAATACATTTTTCTATTTAACCCATAGATGGGACCCTAACAGGTACTACCACTCCGGGTCAGAGTGGACCAGGGAGCAATGGTGATGAAGGGGTGGTCCACATTCCCCAAACCTCCAAAACTGGAACCTCACCATCAGATAGAGTTTAACGTCATTCTCAGGACATGTAGACCCGCAGCCACTGCCTTCTAGCATCCATATGATAAAAGGGGTTGGGGCTTGCCATAAGGGTGGTTGCATAAGATTATTGTCAATCCCCTGTATTTCTAAAAGGATGGCCCCTTTTCATATCACGACCGGGACTTTCCATGAAATATTACAGAAAGCCCACGAAATACGTGAAGTCACGTGGGACCTGGTTGGGTCCTCAGTTTCAGTTTGGCCGTCGGGCAGAGAAGATGTCCTGCCTTAACTAGAACTCACGCGCGCTATGTTAGTCAGATGTTTAGTTACAGGAAATGTTTAGTTAAGTAAATAAAAAGCTTAAGAAAATAACACGGTTTTGTGATTGGTGAATGTCTTGGTAGCAAGACTGATCTAGAAGAAGAAATGAGTTAAGTGCGACCGACCACCAAGACGAAGTCCAGATGTTTGAAGAGATGCTAGAAGAACAGTAGAAGAAGAATAGAAGTAAATGAGAAAAGGGTATACAACACCAGGACTGAAAATCAAAACACTAATTTACTAAGCTTAGTTTGGTACAAGGTCAGAAGTATAGGGCGCCCAATTCGGATCGATCTCGCTTGTTATAAGTTACTGAACTAGCTCACTACGATTTGGGTAATTCCATGTTAAATCATCCAGGCCATGACCCCCACCCCCTTCAATTTTTTCTGCAATTTTGTACAGATGTGGTTAGAGTTAGACTTTTCCCAAAATTTTAGATTCCAATTCCAAGAATTTGCGTTCTGTTCAGGGCAAACACCAAACTCTCTTTTTGGTATAAATAATGTGCAATATATGTGAAATGATAACAGAAAAAAAATTGTCTTAGATTCAGTGCCACATTGGTATATTGATCTTGCTAGGAGAAAATCAGAAATCATCAATAATTTCAAATTCGTTGAGTTTCAGACTTTTAAATAGCATTTTTGGATTTCCTGGGGAAAAAACAATACTTTTATAAACCAATTCTTAGGAGTAGGGAAGCACTAGAACTCATTTTACAGACAAAAATAGATTACAAAAAAATTGCCATTTTTTTGCGAATCCCTCCAAATTTGGAGGGCTAAAAATCAACATAGCAGTGTAAGCAATAATTCCGGCAATGAAGTGAAAATTTATTCAAGGCCTGTCGCCGATGATAAAGAAGACAACGATAGCAATGAATGTCCCATGTCGGCTGACAAGATATATCTATAGATATATCTCTTTTTTTCCCGCGAATTTTTATTAATCTGGCGGGAAAATTGGACACGGCTTAAAGACAATTAATAAATGCTGATAAAAGAGTGAGAGGCAATGATTTTGTTTTCCTGAGGGAGAAGAATAATTTGCCGATATCACATGAAGACATCCTGATCTCTGTTGGTTAATAGTCAAATTTCCTGTCAGGAAAATTAGTGACTTTGAAATTAATTTATAATAATAATAATAATAATAATAATAATAATAATAATAATTCCCGGTCAAGAGACCGAACCTACTACTGATTGACAAGAAAAGAAAACCTGTCATCTCGTGGACTTTGCCGTCCCGGCCGACCACCAAGTGAAAATAAAAGAAAGCGAAAGGAATGACAAATACTTACACCTTGCCAGAGAATTGAGGAAGCTTTGGAACATGAAGGTGAAGGTGGTACCAGTCGTGTTTGGTGCCGTTGGAACGATCACCAAAGCTCTGGAAAAGAATTTGGGTGAATTGGAAATCAAAAGAACAGAAACCATCCAAACTACAGCGCCGTTGGGATCAGCTAGAATACTCAGAAGAGTCTTAGAGACCTGAGGAGACTTGCTGTCACTCAGCCTCCAGTGAACCACCAACTACGGCAGGTGTGAAAAACTCATAATAACAACAACACTGCCGGATCACCTAATCCCGGCCAGGAGCCCAAACTTAGTAATAATTAATATTGAAGAATGAGATGCTGTCCTGGAGAATGAAACGCACACAATTCTCTGGGGCTTCGAGATACAGACGAATCACCTAATCCCAGTCAGGAGACTAAACCCAGTGTTGATCTACAAGAAGAGAACTTGTCATCTCGCGTATTTTGCCGTCCCGGCCGACCACCGAGTGAAAGTGAAAGAAAGCGAAAAAATAAACAAATTCTTAGACCTTGCCAAAAAAAAAAAAAAAAAAAAAGAAAGAGAGAGAAAACTGTAAAACGCGAAGATGAAGGTCGAACCAATTGTAGTTGGTGCCCTTAGAATAATCCCCAAAGCTTTGGAAAAGAATCTGGGTGTAGTGGAAATCAGAGGAAG
Organism: Doryteuthis pealeii; assembly: GCA_023376005.1. Lineage (NCBI taxonomy): Eukaryota > Metazoa > Mollusca > Cephalopoda > Myopsida > Loliginidae > Doryteuthis > Doryteuthis pealeii. Next base: position 654,665 of record CM042173.1, on the reverse strand, counting down.
AATCGATACCGTTGTTAAAATCGGCTAGAATACTCAGAAGAATCATATATACCTGAGGTCATCCCCGATCATAAGATACCCTGAACCTAATTCTCTTTCACACTTATTTTTCATTGTTTCCACCTTTTTTATATTTTCATTATTTTCGATCATAACAGTTAGCGTGATCACTTCCACGCGCTCTCCCCCTCTCTTTTTTCTGTGTAGCATCTCCTTTCTTACCTTTCTTTATAATAAAAAACTCAATGGTCCATTATCTAGCTGAGGTGACGACACACATAAAGAAATATAAGAATTCGGCAGATAAGAGACACCAGATAATCAGGATTTACATTTTTCGCATTTCATATATTGGTCGATTTAGGCGGTGTCATTTTTTTAACCAGAGTGTGTAGCAAGATGGTAACGGTCGGAAGATTAAGGAGCAAGCGTATAAATATATATAGATCAACTGATAATTGATATTCTACATATTTTACATGTTGAATGATGATTCTAACGGGCTTCCACGTGACGTTCACGTGAAGCGGGAGTGGGGGGTCACAGCACTAAATCGCAATATGTAACGTATTGCCTTTTCTCGGTACTACCAATCGTATAGTATACGTGACGTTATGTTGTGGGGCCCACCGCGTCTTCAAAACACACGGTACTATTAAGGCTTGTTCAGTCGTGTATCAGGGAGTTGACTACGCTCGTTCGTTTACAAGCACACACAGATCAAGTAGTCAGCCTTCAAGCCCAAAATTCTTCCACACTTCATCGAGTGGTCAGGGAAAGGTATCAACTTACAAGACAAGTGGTTCTTCGTTGCGGTCAATTAACTGTATCTCCACTGGTATCTGTTTCATTCATAACATTCGTAGTATTTCTTGTAGTAGAGTAAAGTTGACAACAAACTTTTCGTTTCTATTTTAATGACTTGATTTATTCAATTTCAGCTTCTTAACTCTGAGAGAGAGAGAGAGAGAGAGAGAGAGAGAGAGAGAGAGAGAGAGAGAGAGAGAGAGAGAGAGAGAGAGAGAGATTTCATTAACACATATGTTCTTAGTAATGTCCTTAACTTCGTTCCAATGGTCAGTACCAATTATCAGGCTTCACACATCAGCAACACCAGAACCCCAGTCACTCGCCTATGACTAACCTCAGCAAAACCCTAAGCCCACTGTCAAGCCAACTCCACGGCTCCAGACCAACTCAACTGTCGCAAAATCTAAGGTTCCCTCATTATATAGAAATGGCTGGGGAACTTTCTAGAATGTCGTGGAATCTTTCGAAGGTTCTAACTGTTCTACCAAATTGCACGTGTCAATTAAGAGGTCAACGGGTCAACCACCATTTCTTCTGACAAACCGATTAAAATAAATTTTAATAGCAAAATCCCAGACTTACTGGCTACGAATCGACTCAAGGTGATAATTAGTTTTAAATTGCCCACTCCCGTAAGGTCTGAGAATCGTGCTACATCCTATTAAGGTTTCTCTGTGTCTGGCACAAAGCCACAAATATGGTGTTCCCGGGTAGGGCACGCGATTATGCTATAAAACTTGATAAAGCATTACACTATCACTTGATAAGCGATCATTATTTAAAAGGAATATATTTAGTTACTTAAAACCGTATATATATTTACCAATCCCTCCGCACGAGCAGGATGTGACACAAGGTCAATTTCTTAAGCGGAGTTCAACTAGTTTTAATTCAGTTTTCCTTCTCCTAGACCGGTTGCCTAACCAAGGTTAAAGAGCCCAGTCTGCCCTACTATTTATCCATAGCTGGAGGGAGAGTAGGATTCATACCTTTCCCAAAGGTATTAGCGCTTAGTGAAATGCAGTTACCACGTTACTTAAAACCGTATAAGGCATTAAATAAGCATCATCATAATCATGAATTCGTGCTGACAACACGGATTCCCATGACACTCTCTCGCCAACAATCCCTATTGGTCATCTCTCCGAGCAAGTTCTCTGCATGACATCCAGAATCCACACATACCTAACTAATGTAATTTGGCAGACCAGCATGGGTGTTTCGACGTGTAGGTGTTCATTGAAGAATAAGTAAAGTTCCAATTACCCTCGAACTGGGAAGACAAGGCAACAAACGATTGTAACTTAAATACAAACCCGAATAGTCTCAAAATCTACTGCAGAATGACAGGATATATATAAGACTCTACAATGTCATTCAAATCAAGCAGCCAAATCAGAACTCAAGGATTGGAATGACCCAAATCACCCAAATTCATGAATGGGTCATTCTTGACTTCTATATATACCAACTGTCTTGGACACTGCTTAAGTTGTACTCACCTGCTGTTATCCAAACCAACAGTATTGAGAATTTAGGTGTTGGTAATCTACAGTTCGCCGTGGACTACCATTTTTTTTGGCAGTTATGACCATTGTGCTGCACCAATCAGTAGGCATGCCCACGGGTACCGGAGCTATGATACTCTTTCCACATCTTTCCAAAGGGTGTGTCGACGTGTAGGTGTTCATAGGAGAACCTTAATTATGAGTCTGTCTTTACTTCTCCAGCATGGTTTGTGTGATAGGAGGTAAGTGGCCGTACAACTGTTTTTTGTGGCGTGCTGTTTCCAATATTTGTCCAGAACAGCCCGCAGTATCCTAGTGTGCTTCTCATCTAGCTTCTCTAAGCGTTTCCTATGAGCCCAAGTGGTGCCGACATACAGTATGATTGACACGGTTACAGCTTGGAAGAATTCTTGCTTTATTCTATCAGAGAGATGCATATGCACATACAAATATGATATGTAAACACGGTGTGTTTGGATATGGCTTTTTGCCGACAATTTTTGGGAGAATATGTGCTTAATTGAAGTCGTACCTAATTTTGAAAATTAATTGATTAATAATTAATTAATTAGGCGGGAATGCCTATTTAAATGTAAGCCTAAACAAATCGAGAAAAATCAGTCTCTGTATGTACATTTCGGCCTATTAGGCCTCATCAGCAGAGCTATAGATAGGAAGACCGCCCTGTGCGTGATTCGAAACCGGACTGTCAAGCTGACAGGCCAGTACCATAACCCAAATATGTAAAAACTATAATAATCTTGATTAAACTTTCTCTCACCCTTTTTTTCTTTCTTTCTTTCCTTCTTTTTCATCTTTTCATTATGTTCGATTTAAACAGATTAGCGTTATCGCTTCCGCACGTTTACCCCTCTCTCTATATATCTGTCCCCAACTCTCTTTCTTTGTTTTTCTTTTTTATATATATATAATATATATATATATATATATATATTTGTGCAGCATGTAATTTTTCTGCAAATGTGCATATGCAAATGGCTATGTAGCAATGATGGTCAGCCCCACTCCCCCAACACACACACAATAAGCAATCTAAACTGATGTCAGGTCATGTCAACCCAGGGCTTCAGGGCCTCCGTGGAAGTTGTCAATATGGATGCTATCCGAGCTCTCCAGCCAATCACAGTTATCGCGTTGAAACTGCCACTAGATTGTTCACGGTTATGATGATGATGATGATGATGATGATTGATTGTCTGGTCGGGTGGGTAAACACGAACACTGCTTAAAAAAAACCCAACAAATTAACGAATTTTTCTCTGAAATTCTGAGAGACTTCATAATTTGTATTATTTGGATTATTCAGACTATTGTCCTCATCTTTAATGTTTCTGCACGACGTTTCAGCAACTGTGCTCTCCGTCCTTCTTCAGGTGTTTCTTGTCGAACTCGGGAACCATCTCGGACTCGGGAACCTTCATGTCGTAGCCGGGAGCCTACATCTAATTGCCAACGCCATTTGTCTGAATCTTTATGATGAGGCTTGATAACACTGGTTTACAAAAAATACTTTTTTGTCTGAAGCAAGAATGTGAATAGGTGTTTTTATTACTAATTTGGGTATGCTGAATTCAAATTTATAACAGTTTTGCTCTATCACCTCTAGTTTTCTGTCTTTAAAATAGTCTCATTTTAGTATATACAGAGTATATACGTGCTTATTTCAACAGTTGCAGCAGCTTATTACAGATAAAACAGGATAGATAAAGAACATTGACGGAATAAATATACTTGGATGACACAATGTACACAATTCATAGTATCGCAGACAGTTAGAAGTGTGTTTTCTTAGATGATCTGCTGTATTTTGCCTCCGTGATGTCACGCAAGAGCATCCAGCATAAGTCGTCCATCATACCGGGGTTCCACTTGCCATGGTAGTTGCTATCCATCTTCGTAATGTCTTGGTGGAATCTTTCTCCGTGCTCATCACTCACTGCTCCAAGGTTTGGAGGGAAGAAGTTGAGATGGGAATGGAGAAAATGAATTTTGAGTGACATTCGGCATCCCATACCCTCATAAGTCTTTAGCAACTTCTCAATACAGGCTTGGTAATTTGGTACGCGTGTGTTACCAAGGAAGCCAGTACAGACTGACTTAAATGCTTCCCATGCTCTCAGTTCCTTTAAGGTAAGAAGCTCCTCAAAATCAGTATCCTTCAGCACTTCGGGGTTCTGAGGTCCGACAAAGATGCCCTCTTTGAGCTTAGCAGCACTGAGACCTGTGAAGAAGTGGCTTGTAGAACAGTCAACATAATTTTACGGAGCAGGGATACATGCTCTCATTCAAAGGTGGAACATTGCTATTGAGAGAAACGGTGACTGTGAAGGAGTAGGGATGTGATCCAGAAAGGACCAGCTTCATTTTGATGTATAATACTTGTTCCTGTATTGGTAATTATACCTGTCCTAAACCAAATGGCATTACGTTTTGACTGTAGCAATAGCTCTTAAGTAAACTTATCAAACGTTGTAATAATTGAATTATCTTACCGTAGTATATCCACAGGTGCTGAGAGTAATGCTTAAAATAGATAGAAAAATACACGTTAAATATAACCGTCTCGGTTCATTCAGTGTCAGCTGCGTCTAGTCGTTAGAAATATTGATAGAAAGACTTGACAATCATTCTCAGTTCTTTCATGCTTCAACGGAAGGCAAATTAAAGATGTCCCCTGCCCCCAACGACGCCCTTTCATCATTTAATCACTTAGTGTCCTTTTAATCTGACCGTGGGAGGACAAACAAAACTGACCAGCCAGTTTTATTCTCCCAAGAGGCGAGCAAAGGTCAGTCTCAAGAAAGATGGCGCCTCTCAGGGTTTTGCCGTATAAGATTTGTCATTTCAACTTGTGTAATTTATCCTTTAAGAATATTGATGTTTTAATCTGGTCTTCACTTGCCAATTGTGTGTCGGAGTGGATTTGTCTGGGTGTGTTTGTGTGTGGGTTAACTCAGTGTGTTTGTGTGTGTGTGTGTGGGGGGGGGGTCTGGTGTGTTCAGTGTATTTGTGTATATCTGTGTGTGTTCTGTGCGTATATGTGTATGTCTGGGTGTGTTATGTGGGTGTATGTGTATGTCTGAGTGTGTCATGTGTTTATATGTGTATGTCTCTGTGTGTATGTGCAT